>NW_023591674.1:0-80098 GCF_014843425.1 Jatropha curcas | reverse complement strand
AAGTGATATAAAATAATAATTATGTGTGAAGTATGAATGGTAGATTTTGATTGAAATGAATGAGGTGTTGTGTTTGAGAAGATTGATATAAATAAAGACAAAAGAATTGTTAAGAACAAACAATGTACGATGTGATTGAAGAATAGAGAAGAAAGTACTACATGTAATTCAGATCTAGTCCCATATATGGTAATAGAGTATATAGTTTTTAAGGGCTAGTTTTCACTTTTTTTCTTTTATTTTACATTTCCACATTTCCAGTTTTAATTCAATTAAATTTGTAAAATGCTAGAGTGTAGTTTTGTACACAAATTTTTGTATTTATAAATAAAAAGGGATACAGTTTACAGTTACAATAATGTTTATACTTACTTATCCCGTATCATTTTCATGTGAAAGACAAAAAAAAAATAATCAAAAATAATGAAGATAAAAAAAATGATGATAAAAAAAAAAGATAATAAAAATTGGTAAAGAAAAAATGACATTTCATCCATTCATTTGCATCATGCATCAATCAAAGCTGGGGGCATCTATATAGTTAATTAGCAATCACTATTATAAGGGGGTATAGTTATTGATAGGTAATTCATGGATATAGCGTCTCAGGCTAAAGGGTACGCAAGACTTCATAATCAGATCTGATGATCTTATAGCCTGATTGAAGGGGTTTAGGGCCAGAAAAGTGGTATTCTCGCGAAAAAACCAATGGATGGAAGATGCTCGCGAAAGAGGAGGTCGTCTGAATTTTGGAGCTTAAAAGCGACAAATAAAGAAGTTATAGTTTGGAATTGGGTTGCGTCTCGCACGAAGTCGGCAATGCTATCCATACATCTCAGAATTCAAGTTGCCTAAGTCGAACTTCTTATGGGAAGAGGCTGCTCCTAACGCAAGCACAAAAAGAAAAAAATGGGTCAAGAAGACTTCTGCACAAAGAAAGAAATCAACAGCTACAGGAAAAATCACGTGAGTTGGTCAAAAATCGAGTCAACTGCAAGTTTCTCGCGTTAAAATTCGCAAGCCCATCAAGGGTAGAATGACAAAATCCATTTCAAGCCATAAGGACAAAGGACCAAGCGGCGCTGCTCACATTTTTTGAAAAAAGCAAAGTTTAAAAGAGCAGTCATATTTCACAAAATGTGGAGTTGTTACAACCGAAACGCCTTGACAATCGAGTGCCAAAGCATGGCACAAAGTACAAGGTGTCCTTATAAACAAGGGATCATTCCTCAACAACAAGGGAACAAGGAAGAGCTCTCCTCAAAATTCCTATGGAGAGGAGCACCATTGGAGGAAATAAGTTTCAAATTAGAGAAGAAATGAAGTTCAAGAAAATGAATCGAATTAACCTCAACGAATTCAAACCAATGGCGAGCCACAAACTCAAAGCATAAAAGTTTCTTCAACACGTCAAAAGCCACTCAGGTTACCACAACAATGTGGGTATTCAAAACTCCCTTTGTGATGGAATACGAGTCATATTTCAGTCAACCAGTGTAAAATTTGTAACATCCCTTCCCGGTCCACCCGTAACCCGAATGAAACCGGAGCCGAGACCGCTACCAAAACCTGTTGACTGAATGAACTGACATGCTGAACATCATAATGTATATGAAGTCTAATATCATGCTGAGATTGCTTATAGTAATAATGTACTGAATATTTACAAGAACATGTACTAAGTTTACAAAATGGATTAGGCCACTCTGTTGTGCCCTGTAACATGCCATAAAGAATAACAAAATGGAGTTTCTACCCCTGAAAGACCGAGTCTTCTATAGATGACGGCAGCAGTTGTAAACGGACCCTTCTAACGGACCATCTCAAAACCCTGGCAGAGTTAACGGTAAACTCGCTGAAGCCAAATAAGCTCAAGTGGATATCTCAACATAAAACAACAATAAGCACACATATAGGCAAAAAGCATTATGTAAGGCACATATAATCACACATAACATTGCGGCTTTTTCATTTTTACTTAATGATCTTTCTTAAACTGTTTATTTTACTGTATGATTCATGCAGTAGCAAGTTAAAATATCTTGTATGGCTCCATAAGGTTATAAGTGAAACCGAAGTGATAAGAATAAACTTGTATGAAACTGTATGAAATAACCGTTATGCCTTGGCTGCTATGGCCTGTATAAATCATAGTCCACATTCAAGCGGCCTGTGCCGGAGTTCAACCTGTCTGGGGCGCAAGATGTTCTGCTATTCTATGTCGCGACATATGCTATCTGCCTGGTTTCTACCTAAACCTCGATGAAGTTCTTATGTTACATTGTTCATTATAACAACCATATACACATAAGATGGTGTTGGCATAACTTTCATGTAGTTTTCTATCATGTTGAGTTTGATGTTCACCATCATATGAATCTTGTATGTTGTTTAATCCATTGTATACTTGATGTTGTATTTTTGTTTGTAAATATTGGATGTTGCATTGTGCATGTTGAGAGTGCAAAACAGGAAAATGTAATTACGTTGCAAGATGAAGGTACATTACAGAGTGTCAAGACGAGGCATAAGTCGCGTGAGCGCGCCTTGCAACATCGCGAGGCGCGAGAATCGCGACTTTTGAGAGTCAGAGGGTTTCTGGCTCAACGTCGCGACCCCGCTGGACCGCGTATGTGAAAGTCCGCAGATGCGCGACTTGTGCACCCTGAGAAGTCAGTGTGTTTCTAAGCTGAAGTCGCGACGCCGCAGCCAAGTCGCGAGCGCGAGAGTGACAGTCGCGAGCGCCGCTTGTGTGATTCGCGAGCCGCCGAGAAATGCGCACACTGAGAAGTCAGAGAGCTTTCTGGCCAACAGTCGCGACCGCGCAGCCCGTGCGGCATCAGTGATCCTCTGCGAGCGCGAGTTGTGCAGTTGAACGTTCCAGAGAGCTACCCCTGACTCGAGTCGCGAGGCGCGCATGAAGTGCGAGCCCGACGTGCTTTCCAGCATGCGCGAGCGCCGCGATGTGATTCTGTGCAGTGCTGTATTCTTTTGGCCATAGACTCTCAATAGCTATCTCCCAAAATTGAAGTGATTCCTAAAACGCAGTGTAGAAGCTAACACACAAAAGGAACAAATAAAGACTCTTCTGTGACAATTCTAATTCCATCATTAATGGGTTCAAAATCAAGATGAAGTTGCTGGTAAAATTTCAGCAAAAGCTCTGTTTTCCACTTCATATAATTCATCCCTGTTTTTTCACATCATGTCCACTCTTCTCACTGCAATAATAAGAACATATCATCTCACTAGCAACACACCACACAATTTACATGCAAGAAAATAGTAAACAACAATGAGATATCCAAGCCTTGACGTCAAAAAGCTTGACCCTCTGTTTCAGCTTCTCTTTTCTGGGCATACCTTTTTGAACCCTTTCTGTGCTGCCTATCACATACAGAATTTCATAACTCGTCTCCAAAATAGAACTAAATGAAAATAAGGAAATAACATCACAACCTTTCAAGGGAATCTACTTACTTGAAGTTGACTCTAAATGCTTAAACTACCTTTGACAATTGAAAGAATTGCGGCGCGGGACAAGTAAGAAGAGAAAGGAAGAAAACGGGAAATGGGAAAAGTGGAGTTGATAAGAAACGGGTAAATTCTCTAGATGAAATGACTTGGCTGTGTTACCAACTTCCCCCAATTTGTACCTCAAGTGTACAAAGGCTCACACTTAATAACAAGCTGTTACTATTTTAATGCAAACAAGTTCCTAACCTTTATATGCAAATAAGTCACTTGCTAAATCTCTTTCTACTCCAACCACGCCGTTATCGGTTCACACTCCGCACGTCCAAACCTCCCACACTGCAAGACTCGACTCAATGCAAACGACTCAACTCGGTAGCGATTCCCGCCAACTTCCTCCTCCTCAAACTAAACACTGTCTCGCAGTCTTACCTTGCTTGTGACAACTCGCGCGACTACTGTTGTCGCGCACTGGCTTTTCTTCAAGATCTCCCAATTGCCTTCTTCCTGTCTTACTGATTCCCTCCAAACAGAACTTTCTACCATGCTATTTTCTGTTCCGCCCAGTTCTTTATTTCTCTTGCTCTAGGACTCTTGAACTGGTTCTTCTTCATAAGCTGAGCATCCGGCTGCATGTCCATCTCTTCTGTGATAACACATGTTATCGCGGTCTGATCTGTATCTCCTTACATTGATCCGCTGACAACGCACCATTCATGATCCCGCATTTCACGCTCTCGCAAGGCTAATGCCTAGGCCGATAGGCCCAAGTGCGTCGCCGACATCCGTTCAACAATCTCCGTCATGGACCATGAACCTACGATGGCTCCAAGCTTACCCTTTTCTGTCGCAACACCTTACGGCATCTTCTTCCATGCGTGACACACTTTCAGAAATACACCTCTTCAATCACGCGACCGACTACTCAATATCCGGCTTCTCTTTAAATCAGCACTAACGATCTCTCGTCGATCACTTGCTTCTTTCAGCCGTTTTCTGATCACTCTCACTTTCTCTTCAGTTTCTCTAACAAATCCTGCGACCCAAAATCTTCTTCTTCTCACTAAGTTCTGCTCCCACAACGGTGTCTGCACTTGCTCTCACCATCACCAATGTTCATCATGGTGCCATTCTTACAATGCTCGCTTGGTAGCTGTTGTTGTACGGCAATCTCCATGCAGAGGCCTACCATATCTGTCCCAACTGCCTTCAATTCTATGACACCCATCGCTCCATCATCGTCGTTCCAGGACTCTCGAGATGACTCTCCTCTGATTGGCCATCCTGTTCTTGAGGATGAAATGCAGTGCTAAAATGCAATTTTCGTTTCTCAATTCGATTCCTGCAGTTTACCCCAAAAACTTCGATGTAACTTCGGATCACGATCAGATATAATTGGATGATCGGAACTCCCATGTAGTCGAACTATTTCTCTAAACAATAAATTTTCGGCCTAACTTTGGCTCAGAGAATAGTCCATCCTACTGGCTAAAAAGTGTTCCGCGGCAGATTTAGTTAAAGTCTGTCCCACAATCACCCATTCAACTGCCCATCATACTCCGCTGCGTCTGAGGTAATCCAGTAACAAAAATGCCATCGTGATCTGAATCCCACTTCCATGTTGGCACTGTTATTGGATGAAGTAACCCCAGATGCGCCAGTTGATGTTCTGCCTTTTACTTGTTGAACATGTTTTAAACCATCTTGGTTACAACATGCTACATATCGTTCTTCATGCACGGCCACCAATAAGCCTTTCTTAATCTTGCTAGCATCTTGGTACTAACCGGGATGCAATTGTAATACTGGACTGGTTATTTTAAGCTTCATGCAAATCCCTTTGTCCTTAAAGCTCTCCTGTCCTGCGGTACCAACAACTCTGTTCCTTCATAGAATAAGATCCACTGTTTCCACTCTGATCCACCCATGATCATTCTGTCGCTTGTTTCACCCATCAGTGCTCGTTTGTTGCATCTTTCTTCCTGTGCTTCTGCAACTTCGCGGAACGCCAAGATGGCTGTATTTGCATCTGTGCTAGAATCACTCCCGTGCTGTTGCACTCATGCCGAATTCTCATGCTTTCGAAAAGCAAACCAATGATTTCCGGCTACAGGGCATCAGCTTACCACATTACGTTTGGCCGGACTGGTAATTAATGAATAATCATACTCTACGCCAGCCAATCTGGCATCCTTTCCGTTGTCTTGAATTCAAATCTTTCTGTGTTGGTAAATACTTTAAAGCTTTGATGATCCATGTAGATGTGACACTTTTCACCGATACAGATAATGCCGCCATACTTTGAAATGCTAGAAACAATAGCTGGCCGAGTTTCTAAATCATGGGTTTGGATAATTCAATTCATGTGGCTTTTAACTCCGTCTGGAGACATAAGCTACCAGCCATTCCTGTCTTGGCATAAGTAGCACATCCTAATACCCAATATGAGGAAGCATGCACTGTAAATCCTCAAAGTCTTTACCTGACACTGGCTGGGTCACACTGGTGCTTCAGTCAACACTTTTTCTTCAAAGTGTTCAAAACTCTGCTAAGCATCTATCATCCCCATTGAAATACAACTGCTTTCCTTCCTAATCTTGTTAAAGGTGATGAAATGATAGAGAATCCCTTTACGAAACCTTCCTGAATAACCCGTGCCTAAACCCAGAAAACTGCGAACTTCTGTAACATGTTCTGGGGTGGTGCTCCAATTAACAATAGCTTACAATCTTCTTAGGATCCACTGCCTGATACCGCTCGCGATGATACCACACTGTCCTAAGAAAGAAACTTCTTTCCAGCCCACTCACACTTACTTGAGCTTGGCATACCAGTTGTTTATCCTCACATGTGCTGAACGTACGATCCGACAAATGTTTATCCATGTTCAACCTGTCTCTGGAGTAGACCAAAAATGTCATCTATGAAGCACCACCCAAACTGATCTTAAATATTGAATGAAACAGCGCGGATTTCATGAGGTCCAATTGAAAACCGCTGGTGCATTTGTTGAGACCGGAATGGCTATGACTAAAAATTTCATAGTTGAACCATAGTCGGGTCCTGAATGCAAGTCTTAGCGATATCTTCTTCTTTATCGCACCTGATGGTACTCCCCGACCTGAGGTCGATTTTAGAAAACATACCTTGGCACCCTTTAATTGATCAAACAAATCATCAATGCGAGGCAATGGATACTTATTCTTGATTGGTCAAGTTTGTTTCAGTTGTCTGTAAGTCAGATGCACAATCTAATGATCCACTTTTCTTCTTTTACCAAATAATCCGGTGCTCCCCAAGGTGATACAGCTGGGTCTGATCAAGCCTTCTGTCTAATAATCTCGCAGCTGAAATCTTTAACTCTTTTAAGCTCTGCTGGTGCCACTTCTGTAAGGGGCAATTGAACTTGGTGCTCGGCTCCAAGGATAAGACATCTATAGTAAACTCCACTTTCCCTCCTTGGTGGTAACGCCTGGCAAATGTTTCTGCGAAATACATCTGGATAAATCACACACATTGGTATAACCGTCTTGCACCTTTTGACTGTTCTTAGCTCCTGCAGTGTAATGCACATCAACCAAGTATGCTTCACAACCGCTTCTGAATTTAATCTCTTTGTTGTCATGGCTGTATTAATCACATTGACCCACAGAAAATCCTCGCCGCTTCCGCGAACTACTATTATCCTCTTCCCTGCTGGTAGTATATAATGTCACCTTTTCTTTGCACAATCAAAACTATAGCCTGATGTCATGGCTTAGCCAATCCATACCCAGAATAACATCAAATTCTCTAAAATGCAACTCCATAAGAGTCTCCTGGAAACTCTTTTCCATGTTATAACAATTGGACATCTTTCGATCAACTTGTATGGGTTTTTAAACTACATCACTTAGTGGACTTAGTAACTACATACCCTGACTCCACACTAATTGCAAGCTTCTACGCACCTTTAACCACAAGGTTTAGGTACACTAATGTATTGAATGTGATCGATTCCAGGATCAATTAAAGCATAAACTGTATGAAACCACCTAACGAGAAATCGGGACCCACCCCAACAGCCCCGCCCTCTGCTACGCGGCGCAGAGCCCCACCGTACTCACGCAACTATTACATCTGGAGCTTCCTCCTCTTCTCTGGTTTCGCATAGCCAATAAACCCTGGCTGGACCTTCTAGTATCGGGTCTATCCACAGTCTCTGATTGTTGTCTCTGCCCTCCGGAGATCCTCACCTCTACCTCTGGCCTGCTTAATGAACTGTGTAGGAACTCTTGCCTCTTAGGACAGTCTTTCTTCTGATGGTCTGATGCTCGCATTTAGCCAACCATTTTACCAGTCCCAAAACCCAAACCAAGTCTCCACCAGGCCGTCTGCACAATGCTCACAAGGATGGAAAAGGAAACCGGCGTCTCTGCACCTCTTTACTGGTGCCTGCTACCAGTTCATCTGCCTGAACCTCTAACTACCACCGGCGGAACTAGCCACAACTGATACCGCTGGCATGTTAGCACCCCTAAGCTGGCGCTTGGCTAAAGGAAGGTTCTAGAACCCAGCTTGAACTACTAGCACCTCTGAATCTCTTACCCTCCGGCTGATGTGTACTGCGGTGCACTTGGAGTCTGATCTCTTTTCTTTGCTGAGACAGGCTGGCGTCTAGTAACCTGATTAGCCTTGAATTCGCTCTATCTCTTGAGCTTGCCTCTACAAGGCCTGAGAATTTCTAAATCTGGAAGCTAGCACTCCCATCTGAATCTCATCAATTTAGACCTTCTTGGAACTCTTTTTACATACCTTTCGGCTTTCTGTAGCGCACTATCTGTTTACCATACCGTGCTTTAGTCCCCTAGTGAATTCTCTTTCCATATTCAGTTACAGACATTCTATTCTGTCGCAGGTAATAAGAACTCCTTCCTTCTCGCATCTAGGTAAGCCTCGGTGATGAAACCTTCTTCTTGAATTCATCCAAGAAGAATTGCCAAAAGTCCGCTGATTACTGCTGGTTGTTGCACAGTGGTCCACCATGTATATGCCTCCTCTATCAGCAATGAAGTGGCACAAACCAACTTGTCTTCGGATGTACACTGCAATTGTTCTAGGACTATGCTGATCATCAACACGAGCCCGTAATGCAGCAAACTCTTCGGCACTATGCTCGGGCTGTGGTACTGCGCTGGCTGCAAAAGCGTGAGATGCTGAGCCGCAGTAAAACTGTGATGCCTGAGACCAGATGCCATATACCTTCCTCTTCTTCTCGCCCCCTACAGTCTCGAGATAAAGTGCTACTGTAACACCCCTTCCCGGTCCACCCGTTAATTACCTGGTGGGCTGCTGAGCCTCACCCTCCCACTGCCTCTGGAGGAGTGGTGACTCACTCTCAACCCTCTTGTGACATCCTCCTAAAAGAACAAGCAACTGCCTTTTTAAGTTCAATCAGGGTAGTCATGGCATGTACACTATACCTGACTTTATGAATGCAAGCCCAAAGGAAACCTGAACCCTGGCTCTGATACCGAAAAATTTGTAACACCCTTCTCAAGTCCCAACCGCTAAACCCGAATAAACCAGCGAGAACGCTACAACCCTGGTTGACTGAATGAACTGACATGCTGAAATCAATATGTATAAATGAATCTAATATCATGCTGAGATTGCTTAATAGTAATAATGTACTGAATATTACAAAGACATGATACTAGTTAACAAAAATGATTGGGCCCAACTGTGTGCCCTGTACATGCCATAAAAAGAATAACAAATCTGAGTTTCTACTTTGGAAACAGAGTCCTTCTATAGATGAACGGCAGCAGTTGTAAACGGAAACCCCTCTACGGACCAATCTCAAAAACCTGCCGAGTTAAACAGGTAAACTCGCTGAGCAAAATAAAGCTCAGTGGATATCTCAACATAAACCAACAATAAAGCACACATATAAAGCAAAAAGCCATTAATGTAAGCACAATATGATCAAGCACATAACATCGGGCTTTCAATTTACCTTAATGAGCTTTTTCCTTACTGTTTTTATTTTAACTGTAAATGATTCAATGCAGGTAGCAAGTTAAAATATCTGTATGGCTCCATAAGGTTATAGTGAAACGAAGTGATAAGATAAACGTATGAAACTGTATGAATACTGTTATGTGCCTTGGCTGCTATTGCATGTATAATCATATAACACTCAACGGCCTTAGCCCGGATTCCAAAACTGTATGGGGGCCGCCAAGATCTGTTATTCTATGTCGCGCATAGCCTTAAAATCTGCCGGTTTTTCTACCTAACCTCAATGGAGCTTTCTTTAATGTACATTGTCAATATAACACCATAACACATAAATGATTGCATAACTTCATAGTTCATCATGTTGATTTGATTTCACATCATATGAATGCTTGTATGTTGTTTTAATCCATGTTCTTATAGTATATTTTTGTTGTACAATGATTGGATGCATGCATGTATGCATGTTGAGCAAAGGAATGTAATTACATAGCAAATGAAAGGCAAAAGAGTGTCACAGCATAAGTCGCGAGCGCGCCTTGCAACATCGCGAGCGTGAGAATCGCGACTGAGAGTTAGAGGGTTTCTGGCTCAAGTCGCGACCGCGTATGTGAAAGTCCCGAGCGCGACTTGTGCATCCTGAGAGTCAGTGTGTTTCTGGCTGAAGTCGCGACCGCGCAACACAAGTCGCGAATCACACAAGCGCGAGATGCGCACACTGAGAGTCAGAGAGCTTCTGGCTTGTGGAGTTCGCGAGCGCGAAATGTGCCATTTGAGAGTCAGAGAGTTTTTGACCAAAGTCGCGACCGCGCATGTGAAAGTCGCGAGCGCGACTTGCTTTCCAAACCCCGCGGGCGCGCGACGTGTTTCCAGATTGTGCAGTCTGTGTTCTTTTGGCCATAACTCTCAATATACAACTTCAAATTGAGTGATTCCAAAACGCGCGTAAAGCTAACACAAAAAGGGACAAATAACTCTTCTGACAAATAACTCTTCTATGACAATTCCTAATTCCATCATTATATGGGTTCAAAATCAAGATGAAGTTGCTGGTAACATTTCCAGCAAACTTTGTTTCCGCTTCATATATTCATCCCCTGTTTTCACATCATTTCCAGTACTTCCACCCAACAACAAGCAACATATCATCTCATTGGCAACACACTACACAATTTACATGCAAAGAAAGTAGTAAACAACATGAGATATCAAACCTTGACGTCAAAAGCTTGAACTCTGTTTCAGCTTCTCTTTTCTGCAACTTTCTTCTCCTATACACAAGAATTCTCATAACTCATCTCCAATATCACTAAATGAAATAGGAAATAACATCACACTTCAAGGAATTTTACTTACTTGAAGTTGACTTAATGCTTCACTATGTTGACAATTGAAAGAAAATGGGCGGGACAAGTAAGAAGAGAAGGAGAAACGTGAAAATGGGAAAGTGAGTTGATAAGAACGGGTAGTCTCTAGATGAAATGACTTGGCTGTATAACCTCTCTAATTGGCACCTCAAGTGTACAAAGGCTACAACTTAATACCCAAGCTGTATATTTTAATGCAAACAAGTCCTAACCTTTATTTGCAAATAAGTCCACTTCTAATCTCTTTCTTTCCTAATCTCTTTCTAACCGCCACTTTCTACCCCAACCAGGTTTGGTTCAACTCGACTCAACTCAATGCAAGACTCGACTCAATGCAAAGACTCAACTCGGTAGGATGTCACAATCAAAGCAGAACTAAATAAAACATTCATGTAATACAAACACTAAGCATCCATTATTCACAGGAGCATAATCATAAATTCACAATCATCAACCATTCATTCATTCAACAAATGTTCAAATGATGCGGGTTTAAGTTATAAAGTTAATAAATGAAGGGTTAGTGCAATAATAAACATAATACATTAAGATAAGAGGTTAGTGCAATAATAAACATAATACATTAAGATAAGAGGCATTAATGTAAGAGACAGAATGATAAGTGCTTGAATAGTAAAGAATAGTAATTAAATTGCAATAATTTAAAGGATTAAGCAAGATTTAAGCTCATGGCCTTGATGTTAATCATGAATGATGAACAAATACACCAATCATTGCTCTCAATCTTGTTTGTTATTGTTTATTTGATCCATTTATGGACAAAAATGCTTCCCAAACTACTTAGGGTTGGAGCTTTGCCACTGGATCTCCGAATCAGAGTTGTTTTATTAATTATTTACATTCTGAACCTCTGAAATGAAGGGCCTAGCGCCACAAGGGGATGTGGTGTGCGCTACAAGGGTGTGGCGTGTGCGCCACACAGTGGTGCAAGACCCTTCCTAGATTAGGAAGGCTTCAAGCTAGAATATAGTCAAACCATGGGATTCTGGATTGAAGTGGCGTGAGCCATAGGCCTGTGGCGCATGCCACACGTAGTAGCTTGCTCCACTAGCTTAGGTCGTGCGCCGTAGAAGAACAAAAGACTCCCTTTGGTTGATCCTGGGTTTTCCTCATAACGAGACTCAAAGTATGTGCTTTAAACACCAAAAAGAAAAGGAAAAAGACAAGAAAATGAGTTAAAGGTTCTCAGGTATTACCTTTTGAAGATTTGTTCAAAGTTTTATGAAAAAGATGGATGAAGAGACCCAAATGCTAGGTTTTTGATCCAATGATCCGAGATTGATATTCAAACGATGTGTTTTTAGGATTTCTAGGGGATCTTTAAGGGTCTTTTGTTCAAAGATCAATGAATCACTACCTTTGAATAAAGGGAAACACAAGTTTCCTTTGATTTCTAGGTTGAGTTTTCAAAAATCAATAGTTTCCTTTAAGTCTCTCAAAATCCTCCTTTAAACAAACCCCCAATGCCTATTTATAGGCAAATGGAAGTGGGTGGCCCCATTTTAAGGCTGATGTGGCAAAATGCCACTAGTGGGCCTTGTAATAAGGTCAAGCCCATCTTTACCAAATCAGACCGAGTGGCCCCCGAAATAAGGTGGTGCACCGAGAAGTGTGCCGGGCGAGCCCGACGCGCTTCTTGGGCCCAGTTTCGTTGCGAAACGCTTGGTAACCCAAAAAAGTAAAAATGGTTAAACATATATATAATCTCAGCCACGGACCATTGGTATGAAAGCCGGAGCGATCGGGAATCCCGATCCAAACTTATGTAAAAAACGGTTTATCATCATTGAGCCTTTAGGGGTAAAATTTGAGCGTTTACAGTTTGCCCCCACTTTGATGATATTTTGCTTTTTGAGCAAGATGTCATCAAAGTGTAAAGTAGAAATGCAAGTAAAAAATACTTAGTTGATTTACCTTCTTTAATGGGCTTGGATGGATTAAATGCGCCATTTTGGCGCGGCTTTGTTGATGTGAGTTACTAGTTGGCAATTGTTGGATGGATGAACTGCTCCATGGTGATTGTTGGCGACTTCTGCGGCTATCGTCACTGTAGACGCTTAAATTTTGCCCCTAAAAGGTTTAGTGATGATACACCATTTTTCATATAAAACTGGATGGGGATTCCTGATCGCCTTAGTTTTTGGACTGATGGTCCACGGCTAAGATTACTGATATGTTTAACCATTTTTACCTTTTCGAGTTACTGGGCATTTCGCGATGAAACCGGGCCCGGGAAGCGTCTCGGGCTCACCGGACGCACTTCCCGATCCACCACCTCATTTTATGTACCACCTGATCCGTTTTTATAAAAATGGGCCCGGTCTCGTTGCGGGACTTAACAGTGACATTTTTGCACGTTAGCCTTAAAACGGGGTCACCCACCCTCATTTGCCTATAAAATTATGCATTGAGAAGAGTGTAAATAGGGGATTCTTTTTGGAAACAAGGGGAAGCTCATGCATTTTAAAAACTCAACCATAGAAATCTAAAGGCAACTTGTGTTAACCTTAGATTTTTGTTGAGAATTGATTAATTAATCAACCAAAAACCCCTTGTAGTCAACCATAGAAATCTAAAGGCAACTTGTGTTAACCTTAGATTTTTGTTGAGAATTGATTAATTAATCAACCAAAAACCCCTTGTAGATAATCTAGAATCTTAAAAGCACAAACTCTAATCTTGAATTTCAGACTTTTGGATCAAGGATCAAGGATCAAGTGTTGGGTTTTCCTGTATCCATTTTTGAGCAAATCATCAAAGACATCACAAAAGGTAGTTTCTGAGAATCTTGAAACGCTTTCTCCATCTTTTTCTTTCCTTTTTTGGTGTTTAAAACACCATTTTTAGGTCTGGTTGTGAGGGAAACCTAGAATCAATCAAACAGAGTTTCTGCACTTCTGTGGAGCGAGGCCAACAATAGTGGAGTGCGCCACTATGTGTGGCGTGTGCCACTTCCCTGTGGCTCATTCTAGAAGTGCCCAGAAACTCCTATTCTTACCCAATAAAGATCTCAATTCGGTGATCCGGTGGCCAAGCTCTAACCTTAAAAGGTTTGTGATGCGCGTTAGGTCATATATAGATCAAATAAACAAATAAAACATGATTGAGAGCATTGATCGGTGGATTGTTCATCTTTCTAGGATGAACATCAAGATCATGTGCTTAAATCATATTAAAATATTTATATTTATGTCATTAATTATTGTCTTTTACTTCACTAGCATTTTATTATTCCTATTTTTTTTTATTATTTCTATCTTTTAAATTCTTGTCATTTATTTTAGTGTTCATTATTATTGTGCTAACCCTTTATTTGTTAATCTTGTATCACTTACATTCATCATATTCATGATTAATTTGTTAATCTTGTATCACTTACATTCATCATATTCATGATTATTGGATGATTGATTATGTTGTGATCTTGTAATTAATATATACTTCTGTGGATTCATGTTATTCATTATATTTGTTGCTTGTGGTTTAGACTTATAATTGATTTAAGCTTTTTTGTTGCCAAAATGTAAAGGGTCCTTAATGGGATTTCTATTGTTGCTTGATGTAATTATTATTTGGGCTTGAAAAATTTGGAGAGTTTAAGGGTAGATTGTAATGATTAGGGTCGTTTATAACTCTTTTCTCCTCTACCTCCCCTTCTTTTATTGATTTATTTTATATTGTATGGATAAGATTGTATGTATGTTTGACATGTTTTCCAAAAAGTGCATAAAAGGTTTTACATCTCAATTTTTAGTCAAGTGCATTATTAAATTATTGTGAATGTTTGGACAACGTGGAGGCCAGCTTAGCCTTATTAAATTATTGTGAATGTTTGGACAACGTGGAGGCCAGCTTAGCCGGGCGAAATGGGTGCCTAACACCTTCCCATTTTGTACCTAACTCCTGGACCCTATCTCTGGTTTAAAGCCGGAGTGGTCGATTCTAAAGAATTAGATTATTCAAGAATTTTCCCTAATAAGGGCGGCGACTCCAAAATAAAACTCTTACCAAAGTAAGAGAACTTTTTTACGAGGATTAAACGAGTTTAATAAAATGAAAACCATTTTTATTAAATAAAATAAATCAAGCTTGTTCGATTTGATTCTTTCCAATCTTTTGGGAAAAATCTGACGTTCGTCAGCCTGGCAACTCCACTAGGGATCGAACCCAGAATCTCTGGTTTTCGGATTGGGATTCGAATAACAGAGTTGACTCCAAAAAGTTGTCCACTTATTCACAATCTTTAATAATGTTATTAGCTTCAAATTGAGTTTATTTTTCATATTTATAAACTGTCATTCATGCATTTTTCTCTTCTTTATCTCCTTTCTACCCTAAACCCTAAGGTGGGGGTCGTGGTCCTTATACTCTACTCGACTGTTTGGATCTGCCACTAATATACACCACCCATAAGTCAAGTACCTTTTGGTATATCAAAAGAATTGGCACAATCTGTTACCATCATTATGCTTAGACCCAAAGCAAATGGGAGGAAACAATCAATTCTTGCTCATGAAATCCAAGACTTAATAAACCCGGCCTAAGCACATGTAAATGATCCTAGTTCTTTTCTCTAGGTTTACCTTAATAACATTTGATTGTTGCATTCATATAATAAATCCGAGAGGCATCGGTCCAAAACCCCATGATGGTTTATGGGCCTAACTTATATGTCCTAGGGTTAGAAAAGACCATACCTTGAATCGTGTGTGGGAGATATAAGGGGTTCCAAAACCCCATGATGGTTTATGGGCCTAACTTATATGTCCTAGGGTTAGAAAAGACCATACCTTGAATCGTGTGTGGGAGATATAAGGGTGGAGGTCATGCATTTCCTTACTCCCTTTCCCCCCATTATTTGAATATAATTGCTATGAATGTGTTGTGCTTTATTCATACATCATTTAAATTATTTTATTGTAGCCATATAGGGTATATTCCACCATGGCTCGATCCCAACAATCAAAGCGCCAAAGGACGAAAGACCTAAGAGAAGTGTTGGAGGCAAAACGAGCTAAAAGAGCTCTATCCAATAATGACTATAAGGCCGAGGCCCAAATGCCTAAGAGGGAAGCTCCTCCGCTTCCAACTCCGATGAAGGAAAACCAATTAGAAGAGGCTCATCAACTCCTGCTTGAAATAAAGCAAGCGCAAATCGAAGCTATGACTCTCTTCTAAGGTGTGGAGGTGCGATTCACGCTCATGCAATATCGCCAACTGCTTTGTGGAAATTGGCCACTTCACTTTAGAGGATGCGAAGCCTTATCAAAACTCTTAAGCTTGGAGGTTCAAGAATAGTAAATATTTAGCTAGGGCCAAGAACAATCAATGTAAAAAAAAAAAAAAACCGTACTCAAGTATTATCATGCTTGAGACAAAAAGAAAGGGATACAAAATAAAAGAATAAGTAATAAGGTCATGATAAATATTTGGCTATGAAATATGACACGTTTTTCACATAACAATTCTTAAAGGCCTTTCTGTGATTTCGGACTTGCACAGTAGTGATAAAGCCACGATAGAATATAGCATTAGGTGCATTTCACGATATTATGGTTGTATGATCGCATTTCTGTATGCCATTTCATAAGCATGCATTCATGCATACATGCATCATGCCATGTTTTCTAACATTCTTTTTGTGCAATCAAGATAGTTCTACAAAGAGAAAAAGCACTAAAAAGGGTCAGTTGGTCAAGGATAGACAGCCTATTCATTAGAGTTGAAGAACCTTCAACCCCCTCTGATTTATCTAGTTCACTTTCTTCTAGTCCGTTGGTCTCCCGCTTTGAGATTGAAAACTCTTCAGTTCGAACAGATTCACTAGTTTTAGCTTCTACTTCTGCTGATAGAATGTCTGAACCCTGTGTTCCTTTGTCTGAAATGGAGAGGATGATTAAGAGAATAGTGGTATCTCGCCTTAAGAAGCTCTTGAGATCTGATAAAAGGTAAAGAAAAAGTAGTTATCGAAGATGATAAAGAGGCTAAAGGAGAGTCTGAGAAAAAGGAGCATGTAAACGACACTTGGCAAGATGATGAGTTTTTTAAGAAAATGTCTGTCAAAAGGGCTGAGTCTGAGCCAATCATCTAAAAGTTTGAGAAGTTGGATAAGAAGCTCGAGAAACTGCATATGTTTATGAAGTCCAAAGGAATTGACTAGTATGTTGACCTATGATGATGAGGATGAGGAGCTAGAGCTGAGGCAAGCTACCCTGATGACCTATAAGATGCCAAAAGTGGCAAAGTATGATGGCAACGGTGACCTAAAGGTGCACCTCATGCAGTATAAGTTTATCGTGGAGTTGGTGGGTCTTCCGTTAAGGGAAATCTTGAAGATGTTCCCGATGTTCGTAATAGGGTCTGCCCAAACTTGGTATTACAATCTCGTGAAGAGAGTCAGAAGAGGTTGGAATGAGTTGACAATGATTTTCCTCAAGAAAAACGCTTACAATCTCCAAATGAGTGTCAATTTGCGAGATTTAGAAGCAATTTTGCAAAAAAATGACGAGACCTTCATCTATGATATGGCTAGATGGAGAGCCAAGGTCACGCAAATGAGGAACCGTCCAGATACCAAGGAGCAAATCAAGATATACATCAAGGGGACTCTGCCAGTCTTCCGTGAGATGTTATATTATATGCCTTTAACTGAATTTTCCTAAGTCTATGAGGTAGGGACTGCCATTGAAGACAAAATAAGAGAAGATAAGAAGTATGGGAACCAGGCTGGAAGCTTTAATAAGTCCGGGTTCCAAGGGTCCAGTCAGTTAGCTAAGACTCTGAAAACCAACAAGAACACAATGACAGCCGGATTTGAGAGATACAAATGTGCCACTAAGGAGATTTTCTAACTTTGATATTCCTCTTTCTAGAGTATTTGAGAAAGTGAAAATGACAGGTCTATTACAACTGCTTGCACCGAGATCTCCTTCGATGATTTTGCCAAAGAACTACGATCAGAGTGCTTATTGCCAATACCATCAGGCTAAGGGCCATAAAATTGATAATTGCTTGCGACTGAGGCATGAGATACGCGACTGAGATCTGATTGATAGTGGCAAAGTTACTGATCCAAAAAATCAAGGCCGAGCACGAGGACTAATCCACTTCCAAATTTTACAAACGTGCCACCTCTTAAGAACTTATATATGGTCGAGTCTGGAAAGATTCACGAGGACTAATCACAGATGTTATTGATATCTTGGCGGTTGAGCCTAAGGAAAGAAAGCTTGAGGAAGAGAAGGAATAGAAGGAAGAAGAGAAGTCAGCCGAGAAAGAGGGGGATGAGGGGCCACAAGCGGCTGATGAGGAAAGAAAGAAAGAGGAACCAGAAGAGGGGCAAGATGCCTATGAAGTGAAGAAGGAAGAGAAGAATAAAGGGAAGGCGAGCACTGAAGAAGAAGCGGACCCTACGGATTAAGTGTTAAAAGCAATCTGGGCCTGCATAGTGTGAATACTCAAATTTTGACCTTGCTACAGTGTCAATGCCGGACTGCAAACAGTCTGGCCGGACCGAATGCCATTTTGGACAGTTCACCGAAAATATGTCAATATGGTGGTGTCCCAATGCCCGGGACTGCTAAACAGTCTGGCCAGGACCGAAGCCATTTTTGGAACAGTTCGACGTCGAAGAAATGTCAATATGGTACTTTGAATATTTGGAGGTCGGAAACTCCCAAAAAAGCTCTCGGAGCGAGACATGGTGGCCACCACCAGCTACGGCGGCGCCGGCCGCCGGACACGGCGGCTCCTACCGCCTAGCATGGGCGGCACCTGTCGCCCCACCGCCTGGGCGGCACCTGCCGCCCCACCGACTGGGCGGCCCCTACCGCCCAGCATGGGCGGCACCTGCCCCCCCACCGACTAGGCGGCACCTGCCGCCCTCCCAGGCGGCAGCTACCGCCGAGCCAGGCGGCACCTGCCGCCCTGGACCCGAAAATGGCCTATAAGTCCAATTTTGGCACCCCTGTCTGTGTTGACGGACGAATCCAGGCAAGCACCTGCCGCCCAGCTTGGGCGGCAGCTGCCGCCGAGCCAGGCGGCACCTGCCGCCCTGGACCCGAAAATGGCCTATAAATAGACCATTTTCAGCCTATTTTGACACCCCTGTCTGTGTTGACGGACGATCTTTCTCCCTCCCACGCTCCTTGCGTTTTTCTTTACCGCTTTTTGCATTTTAATTTTTATTACATTATTGTTGTGATATTTGGCCACTAAAATTAAATAAATTAAAATTGATTAATATTTCCCAAGCGAGGAGCTTAATCTGGAATTAAGAAGCGGTCGCCGATTAAATCAGGTATGTAAACGAAACTCTGCCTATTTAATTTCAGCACCCTGCCTAATTTAATTTTTACACGTTCATGCATATTTCCTCTCTACTGCTTGAATATTCACTACAATTGCATAAATGCATGCCAACGTCATTATTTTTTTTTTTTTGGTAAATAAACTGCCTAATTAATTTGATTAAGCTAAATGCCCGGTGTAATCAATATCGTGTATTTAAAAGCTTAAACTCCCGACAATATTTGGCTAAAAGAGCCTAGTTAATTAAATATTTGTTCTATTCTTGTGTTCAATTGCCTTATTTCGAATAAATTCTGGCTTAAGTCCCAATTAAATAATAATGTTGTGGCTAAAAGCCCTTAATCAATCACGTTTCGACAATAAATTGTGATTTAAGCTCGAACGCCCCGATTAATCGATAATCGTGCAGTTAAAGCCTAAATCGCACATTTTGGCAAAACCTAATTGCCTCAAACAACACATTTCGGCCCAAAGGTCCAAAATCACATTTTAGCGACAAATCGCTTAAATCAATCTTTAAATCAACTCATTTTGGCCAAAGGCCTTAAAATCAACCATTTTGGCGAAAATCGCCTAAAATCAACATTTTTGGCAACAATTGCCTAAATCAAAAATCATTTTGGCTAAAAGCCATTAAAATCAACATTTTTGGCAACATGCCTAAAAATCAATCAATCTTTGGCAGAATACCTAAACAAAATGCACAAAGCATACGCACTTATGCACAAAGCATACACACTTATGCACAAAGCATACGCACTCATGCACAAAGCATACGCACTCATGCACAAAGCATACACACTCATGCACAAAGCATACACACTCATGCATTAAGCATACACCTTCAAAGCCCCCCTTTTAAAAAGGCATCGAACTACGTTGACTTTGATCTTCCATTTCAAACGGAAGTACGTAGGCACGTTCGGGATTTCACTTCGGGTGGCAAGGTCAAAAATCACTCAAACATTCATTAATCATCATTTACCTTGCCAAAGCATTCATTCATCGGTAGTTATCGGCATGACATATGTCTCGGATCCATCTCGCGGTTCGTAGATTGTGCTTTAACATTGGATTATTAAATCTTAGTAACTAGTGTTTAATTTAAAAATGGGAGTCACTTAGGCGTTTTTCCTAGTTACCCTAAAATAATTAACAAGGTGGCGACTCACACACATTTACACGTGTATTTCTTCTCATTCATCATGATGCATCACATTTTGCCTTTATGACATTTGAGGGAAGGGTTTCACACCTATGTGTATCCATCTTTATCTAGATGTAGTTTGATTATTCCTCATAATTTGCCTTATGCGCTAGGAGGTGGGATATATGCTTGAGAAAAAAAACATAGTTGAAATTATAAGTAGAGAGAGGATGGATATATGCTGAGAAAAAAAAACATAAGTGAAATATAAGTAGACGAATGCATCAAAATCTAAACAAAACCAAATTCAAAGGAAAAAGTATATAAGTACTTACTGTCCTGCTGCCAAAATAAACTTGTTACGTGGCTCTGATGAAGCTGGAAAAGGAGTACATGACAAATGCCATGAATACAGGGAAATCATATATAACTGAAATGACAGTAAATGACATTTATAATTACTTGGTGCAGTAAGTGACTGTGAAGCTGGTGACTACTCTGCTGGTCCAGGAAATGGGGTAGAAGAGGAAGGAATAGAAGGAAGTGGTGGCGGCACGAGAGGCTGAGCAGAAGATGAAGCCCTAGGTGTACCTAAAGAAGGAGGAGGAGGTAGAGGAGGGATAGTCCCTCCTCGTCCATGTGTACTTCATCCTCGGCCAAGACCTCCACGCGGACCACTACTGGACAAGTCTGAATCAACCCCCCTGTCTCTAGCCTTCTGTACTACAGATAACAGGACCTACATATGTATGTATACAATTATATGAATTGTAGAAAATGTGGAAATCTGTATAAAGAAAGTCAATAATATTAAAATTCTTCATTAATGATATTATATATACATCTAATTAATTTATTATTCATAATACATAATGCATTAAATATTTATGTCTTCATCTTCATCATCATCTTCTTCCTCTTCTTCTTCTTCTTCTTCTTCTTCTTCTCCTTCTTCTTGATCTTCGTCTTCTGAGGTACTCATGATGATTTCATCTTCTTCCTCTTCATCATCTGATGCTCATATTTCAACATAAGTTCCACTTTCATCATCTAGTCTATCCGTTAAATCTTCAATAACTTGCATCGATTGCGTATCAACCGCAACTTCTTGAAATGACTCAAATATTGCGAGTAAATTAGATTGTTTGGTTTCAACTTCATGAACAACTGCTCTAAGCTTGATTTTGCATACCGCCATCGAATCGCTATGATCTCATTTTAATGATAGATATGGAACCCAGTACACCTGCGTAGCTTGCATCGCCAATACAAAAGGTTCATACTTCGTATATCTTCTTCTATGATTAATATTTGCAAGATTATACTTAGGATAAACCTTCATGCTAATGTTTGGTATTGGATTAAACCATTCACATTTGAATAAGATTGTGCACTTAATTGATAGGGATGGATATTCTAACTCCAAAACCTCAACCAATTTTCCATAAAAATCATTTGACTCGTCACTATGGTTTGATCCTTTTATGCAAACACCACTGTTCATTGTCTTTTTGCTTGTCCCATAACCCTTAGTGTGAAACTTGCAACCATTTACAAAGTAGCCAGAGTAGGCATTAGCAACCGAAAGAGGTCCTTTTGCTAGATCAGTAATGAATCTGTTATCAACGTCGCTTCTCGGGCTTCAAGCCTATGGGAAATAGTAATGGCACGAGTAAAATATAAGAATATACACATATATGTTGTGTAACTAGAAAGTTACTTACATAACATTTGAACCATTCTGCAAATTCAGAGTCTAGTTTTGCAGTTATCAGTCAAATAAGGATTTGTAGCCTTAAAAGTTTGATATATTTCCTGTTTATGAACAAAACAAAATATCATAATATTTGATTTAATTGAGCATATTTAAGTAGGACTCTCTACAGAAGATTATACTTACCTCTACAAGATTATACTTACTGTACAAATGGCGTAATCTCTTCGCAATTCAACAAAATATAGGTTTGAGCCGCTCGTATCTTTGCATCAGTCAATCATCTTTTTTTTTATTTACCAATCGTTCAGCCAGGATAGGTGAAAATTGTTAGATTCCCTTCTAACTTAGATTCTATTCTATATCCTCTGTCATCATTGCATGCCACTCTCTGATACTTGGTGTAAACATGTGGTTCGAAGTAGTGCGAATAAAAGGTGGAAGCTTTTTTCACTAAATATGCATTGCAAATTGATCCCTTGACCTTTGCCTTATTGCGCACGTTCTTTTTTATTTTGTGCAGGTGTCTGTAATTGTACAAATACAATATGTAAATATGAGTTGAATAAACATTGTAATGATTAGAATGGGATGTTAGTGATTCACCTCTCAAATGGATACATCCATCTGTATTGTACTGGTCCTGCTATATGACATTCATACGGCAAATGAACCGATAGATGCTCCATAGAACCAAAGAAGCCAGGCGGGAAAATTCGCTCCAATTTACATATCACTACTTGGATTTCTCGCACTAATTGGTCCATATCATCGCATCGGATAACAATCATCGTCAATTATCATCGCATCGGATAACAATCATCGTCAATTCCTTGAAAAAGAGACTCAACTCTATCATTGCTTCCCAAATTTTCCCTGGCAACAATTCCCGGAATGCTACAAGAACCAATCTATGCATGAGAACATGATAGTTATGGGTTTTCATGCCAAACAATCTATATTTCCTCATATTGATACATCTACCCATATTTGATACATATCCATCTGGAAACCTCAATGATCGAACCTAATTGCTTAATACTTGCCTTTTGGGTTTATCTTAAGAATAACATGCCTTTGGAAACTTTTCAACACCTACAGATTGCTCGAATTCTGGTCGATGAGAAATTTCCTTCGTGTCTGCTCTCGCTTTTGCATTATCCTTGAATTTGCCCTAATGTCCATGACAGTGTTGAACAGATTTTCAAATAAATTTTTTTCTATATGCATCAAATCAAGGTTATGATGTATAAGAAGTGAACTCCAGTATGGCAAATCCCATAAGATGATTCGCTTTTTCCATCCGCTATTCTGGCCAATTCTACCATTTACCTCTTCTGCACCTAAATTTGTAACTTTCATAAGCCCCAGATCTTCAATTTCTTTATCGAATATTTTTCACTCAAACTTCACAGTGGAGGGGGATCAACAATAGTCATGTTTCTTTCTAAGCATTTGTCGGTTTCGCTCCAAGGGTGAGATTTCGCGTAAGAGGTAAGAATTTGCGATGACAATCAAACCAACATTGTTTACCTCTATTTTTTAGTGTAAATGCATTAGTGTTTTTCATGCAATGAGGACAAGCCAATTTGTATGCCGTATTCCACCTAAATAACATTCCAAATGCTGAAAAATCACTAATGGTCGAAAGCAAAGTAGCTCGCATTATGAAATTCTGAATGGTCGAAATATCAAATGTTTTTACCCCATACTCCCATAAATCATTAAGTTCAGCAATCAAAGGTTGTAGAAACAAATCAATTTTGTATTTTGGATTATTAGGGCCAGGTACAATAACACATAAAAACACATATTCATCTTTCATACACATTGAGGGTGGTAGATTATATGGTGAGACAATGACAGGCTATGATGAATATTATTGTCCTGATTGGCCAAACAGCTGAAACCCATCAGTACAAAGCCCCAATCTCACATTTCTCATCTCAGCAGCAAACCCAAGATGATTGTTATCAAAGTGAGCAAACCCCAAGATGATGTTATCCAAGTGTTTCTAGGCTTCAGTAGTCTAACAAATGAGTCATTATACCTCCTCATATTCATTTGCAAAGCAGCAAAGCATGCCATCTCATGTGTTCAGCTGTTGCCTTATATGCACATAACCTTTGAAGGCGAGGAACAAGAGGGAAATAATACATCTTCTTGAAAGCCTTCTTTCTTTGTACTCTACCAGTACCTTGACCCCGCCTTTGATATCTTGGAAGCTTACAAAACTTGCATACTCTTAATTCAGAGTCAACACCCTAGTATATCATATAATTATTTCGATAACAATCAATCTTTTCCACTGGTAGTCCTAATCCCCAAACTAATTTTTTTGTCTGGTAAAAATTATCCACCATCGAATGGCCTTTAGGCAACAATTCTTTTGATAACTGCACAAAATCATCATAACACCTTTCTGAAAAATGGTGCTCTGATTTCATGTGCAGTAATCGTGCCACTACAGATAGAACTGAATGGGGCTTCTAGCGCAACAATTCTTGTTGATACTGACAAAAATCATCAAAAAACACCTTTCTGAAAAATGGTGCATAACACCTTTCTGAAAAATGGTGCTCTGATTTCATGTGCAGTAATCGTGCCACTACAGATAGAACTGAATGATTCTTGCATGCAGGCCACAGTTAATTATTAGCTGCACTTAGCATGTCAAACAATTGTTGTGCTGCATAGTTTGGTGTTTCCTCCATATTGTCCCAATGGAATTCTATTCTAGCTGCATCGATTACCATATCATTGCATCGATTACCATACTCAAATTGCAAAAGCTAACTTTCTGAACTTACAGAAACAGAGTGGCCTGACCCATTGGAAACTCGAGGTTCACCATGATGTATCTATTCATAATAATTTTTCACAAACCCATTTTTGCATAAATGAATTTTAATTTTATCGATATCTAAAAAGGCTTTATTTTGACATTTCTTGTGATTGCATGGACATCTTAACTTACTACTATCCATACAACTGGGATTACCAATTGCAAACTGTATAAATGATTCCAATCCTTGCAAGAATTATTTTCTTATTATCCCATTGACCTCGTACATCTAGTACATTCAGTCTCAATTAGTCCACATTTTTTACGTAATGAACACTCTGTTTATAAAGGGCAAATTATGTAATTGCACTAGTCCTAGATCATCCTTAAAACAGACCAAAATTAGTGTTTCATTTACATTTCTTACTTATTAAGGTTATTTCTATACTAAGGGTAACTATATATATATGTAAACTTACTAAGGTTATTTCTAAATAAGGTTAACTAGATATATGTAAACTTGCTATAATATCAGTAAGTGTACGATTCCTCATATTCAGTTTTTAAAAAATTTCAAGCCAAAACACACTCACATAAACATTTCTATATCATCCCAACATTCTCCGAAGTCAAAATGGCCACTACTAGGCCTCCAACTCAAACGCATCATTCATGTGATTTCCACTTAAATGAAAACACAAATTAATATAAAGTAATTTCAAAAAAGTAAATTTCAATATATCATCATAAATTAGATTTTGTAAAATATTTCAATTGACTATCCACTTATCATCCCTATTTTCTTTCCTTTTATTTTAGACTACTATTGATTCAATACAGTAATCAAATTTTTTATTTATATTCAACACTACCTAGTTTGATTAGTATAAAATATTTCAATAATACTTAGTTTGATTAGTATAAAATATTTCAATACTGCTTAGTTTGATTAGTATAAAATATTTTAATACTAAGTTTTTATTTCATTAGTTTGACATTAGTTTGATTAGTATAAAATATTTCAATACTACTTAGTTTTTATTTATATTCAATACACTAATCAAATTTATATTTTCAAAATTTAATTATATATCTGAAAACACAAATTAAACTATTCTTAATCAAACTATTCTTTACTAATCAAACTAATCAAAACACAAATCAAACTATTATATACTAATCAATCTAATCAAAATACAAATCAAACTATTCTACATTAATCAAACTAATCAAAATAGAAATCAAACCATTCTATACTAATCAAACCACAATACAAAATTTAATTATATAGCTTTTAAGATTTACAAATTATGCAATAATCAAACTAATGAAACCAATATACACAAAAAAATAAAACAAAAGAATCATGATACAATAACCCAAAAATTTCATATAATAACCACAATACTAATCAGACCAATCAACCAATATAATCACACACTAATATAATCAAACCAATCAAACCAATATTCACAGAAAAATAAAACAAAATAATCACAATACTAAAAAAACACCAAAATTTCACAAAATAACCATAATCAGACAACATTAACGATGAACTCAAAGATTAATAGGATTTAGACTACTCAAATCAAGTGTCCAAGCAATTTAGATCACAACGCAATCTATTAGTATGAATTTTCACAAAATAACCATAATACTAATCAAATCAATCAATCAATATAATCACACACTAATATAATCAAACTAATCAAACTAAAAAACAAATTAAAAACAAAATAGCAAACATCACAGAAAATGAAAAAAAAAACTGTGTAAAAATAAGAAACAAAGAAAGAAACCAAAGAAAGAAGAAGGAAGAAGAACTACCTGTAGGTGATGACTTCTCTGGCAACGGCATGACCTCCGGTGATCCCATAGCAGCCGACGACAGACAGCAAACGCAGCAGAAGGGGGAGAAACAGAAAAGGAGGGAAAAAAAGAGGGAAAAGGAGGGTCTGATTGTGACCAAGGCAATCAGGGGCTTATAAAGCCCTAAAATTTTGCGATCCATATTTCTTAAACCGGTCGTAATATTGATTGAGGTAATGTCGTTTTGCAAATGGTAGTTTTACGACCACACAATTCGATCGCAAAATATCGGTCACAAAATCCTCGCTCCTCCGTCGCTAAATTCTCGCGGTAAATTATGCCGCGAACAACAGCGATGACCCTACATTCGATTGCTAATCTGTGGCCAAATTGGTTGCTATTACGTGACTACGCGGTCGTAAAAGGAAAACAAAACTCGCGATAAATGATAGCACGAGAATTAGCAACTGAATCACAATCTGTCGCAAAGTGGTTGCTAGTTCAGTCACAGATCAGTCACACTTCCGTCGTTGAGTATTTTATTAATCTAAGTTCTAATGTCGTCGCAATTCTGCGACCGAACCATGGCGGTCACAAATATCGGTCATAATTTCGCATTTTTTTGTAGTGGTTAATCTTAGCTTATGTTATTATGCTTGCTTATATATGAAACATTTCGTAATTTTATTTTCAAAATATTTTCAATTTGTGTTAAATCAAAATCTTATTTTTGGAATCTTCGACTATATATGAGGACACAGTGCACATTGAGGCCCATAATTAGTAATTGGGCCCAAGACCATAACATCATTACCGGGTCCTGTCAACTCGGGAATCTTCGAAATTTTCTTATATAGATTTTTAAATTAAACAATAATTATTTTTGAAAAAATATCTAAATTTTATTTTTATTATTTTGTTTATCAAATAATAATTTATTTGGATTAGTAGGCCTAGAAGTGTTTCTAGAAAACTCATGAAAGACCCATCAAATAACCATTTAAATTAGCCCAAACCAGATAAAAATCAAATACAAACTAGAGAATTCTTTTGAACCAAACCGGATAACATTTAACGTGTCTTAGGCTAGTTGAACCAAACAAAAAAAATAAAAAAAAGAAAGAGCTTCTCCTTCCTCTCTACACGATTTCATATCACTCTTCCACCCATCAGTCTCTTTCCTTCTCCATTTCTGGCAAAACAATAGCCATAAACCGACACTTGAAGCTACAGAAATAACTCGCATGACCTCCTCTTCCTTTTCTTGACCTTCAACTTCTTTTTGTTGGTTGAGATCATGAAAAGAGAAAGAGCCAAGGAGAAGGGCATTTTTATTCTGTCTAAAAACTCACCGTCTTCTGCGACTTCCTCTGGCCTAGTGAGTTTAAATCTCACCTTTACCACCTCTCACTCATTTTCATCAACTAATTTTGTTCTTTAATGGGATTTAGCAATTTTAAAGGATTAGCTTTTTGAAATTCAATTAAATTAGGAATTTGCTAGAATTAAATACGATTGGCATATATTGAAGTTAGAATAAGATTTCCCATCAATTTGGAGCATTTTAACTGTGATTTTGAAAACTTGGTGGTGGTTGGTTTTTCCGGCCACCGTAGGTGGCGGCTTTGCTGCTAGCCTACAGTGGTTCAGGTGACCAAAAAATCGTTAATGGTTAGATTATTTAGTTTGACATCAAGATTACAATTATACATTAGTTTACGAGTTAGATAATGGTGCATGCCCGAACGAATTATCTATACAAATGTAAAACCTATGAGAATTGTTACATATTTGATAGATATGGATCACACAGTTTACTTAGTTGGCTTATAAATTAAAGGTTAAATGACTAATTGCATAAAATGAGTTAGAATGCCAAATTAATAGAAGGGATGAATTTATTTATATTTGTTTACTGTGTTTATTGTATATTTATATTGAAAAGTAATCAGGAGCATCTGTGGTATGGTCAATTCGAGTTGGGAAGCGGGTTGATATTGGATACTGGTTATGATGGATGGGACATTGTAATGATTTAGCCTAATAGATGGGCAATGTGCTTCTATATGTTAAATTCTGCAAATTTAACAGGTAGATACTTCTATGCTTAGCTAGCAGAATCTTAATTAAAGCTAAGAAATAGAAGTCTGATACAACAATATATAAGTAAATATGCTTTGTTGATTTATGTTTCCCGTTTTCTTCTTGCCTTTCTTATAAATCGACTGGATCTGTCTACTATTGGAAATCAAAGTCAGAATTAGAAACTTGCTTCTTTCTTCGATCATTGTGAGTCGTATTAAGTACTATCTACATTCCTATAAGTGATCTATTCTTCTTAACGGCTTTAAATATAAAATCATTTGTTTGTGAATAAAGTGTTAGTGATTTAAAGCAAAGTATTTATTATATGTTAGAGATTCATCTTGAAATTTTATATTGAATGATATCCGCATTTTGCTCACTCTAATTGGATTTTATGTCGAGTTAAATTTTCATTAACTATTGTTAAGTGGATATTTTTCTATCCAAATAGTTATTCCTTGCGGTTCATTATCAAATCAAGATTGGTTGTTAATGCTTGGTAATACAACTATTGTGCCCTGGTAAGATTTTTGTTTATTTTTGTGATTGAGTGATGTGTATTGTGGATATGAGATGTGGAAATTTGATTTATGGAAATTCCATCTTGGAATTAAAATATTTAACCTATGATTATAGTGAATAGATAAAGTATTATGGTGGATGGGAATGATTTATAAATGAGAAGTTTGATTGGCCGACAGATCGGCTCTGTGAATATATATGATATGTGCATTAAAATTGTGATATTTTGATTAAGGATTAATCTAATTCTTAGCGGAGGTGCTGCCAAATTTTAATGAGATAATGAAATCAATTATAATCCGAATATGATAAAAGTAAAGTGATTTGAATGGATAACCAAAGTAGAGTTTAGGTAGCTTCGGATAATAAGTTAAAGTAATCAACAAAAAGGATTTTTAAAAGAAAAATTAGATCACAAATAAGAGAATTAGTAACTCAAAAAAAAATAATGATAATGAATTCTTACTTATAACCTTCTTACTCAACAAGGGATTCAACAACAACTGTTAGATAATCGAATGAGAGAATGATAACTAACTAATATTGCTTGAACTATACGTGCTGCTAAGTATTATTCATACCTCAATCATGTATTTTACTCGTGTTTCTTTAACCGACTTATTTAGATGAAACTTGTGCTTGGTATTATTTACTTATTTGTTTTGGATCAGTAATTGCTTGCTTAATCCTTTAGATTGGATAGAGTAGTGGACTTAAACCTATATCTATTATCAGGTGGTTTTCTTCATATTTAGATTAATTTATCTAGTTACGATAATCTGTGGCTTGGTGGCATTTGATAATGAAAATTGTCATGCTTTTCGTGTTTATTGTCTTATCTTGATGATGTGAATGCGATTGGATGAGATGTATGGATATGAAATTTTCATTCCGTATTTTTGTTGAAATCTTTATGATTAAAGTAAATATTGTGTTTCCTAGTTTAGTTTTTTTTCTAATTAGTGTAAAGATTGTGTTTCCTAGTTTAGGTTTATTCCTGTTTAGATTAATTCCTATATTGGAACAATTTTTTGTATATATATAGTGGAGTAGAGGTTGAAAAAAATAACTTAATCGAAAGAAATAAAACATATTCTTTCCTTTAATTTCTACATGTTTTTTGTATATATATAGTGGAGTAGAGGTTGAAAAAAATAACTTAATCGAAAGAAATAAAACATATTCTTTCCTTTAATTTCTACATGGTATCAGAGCCATTGCCGTGAATTTTTTCGGCAATGGTTTCACTTTGCAAAGTGCTCTGAGATACACACAGCACTGCCGGAAGTGGGAGTTGGTCATCATCGCCTATCTCAGAAGGAAGAACGACCGCTGATCGGCACTCCGTCCAAATCGAGTCACTGTCCGACCACTCACGTGTGCACACGCGCCTCTAGAAGATTCTGACTGTTCTTCATGCGCCAGCGCGTGCGGCTGTTTTCGGCGAGCTCCGTCGATGATTCTTGTTCCGACGACCTCGACTTGGCGTGGCGACTCAAACCTACTGGTTCTTTAGCACCAGTTTTTCCTTTTTTTAAATTTTTTTCCCTTTCCACCACTGCTGCTGCCTTTTACCATGCTGCCTTTTTTACCACTATTGTCGTTTAAATTTTTTTTTAAGATATGGTTGACGAAAAGAAGGTAGATATGGTTTTTCACTTAAAGAGCCCCTCAGATTAGTCCGATGAAGTTAGGTGGATCAAACTACCTGACTTGGTCTCAGTCTTGTTTATTATTCATTGAAGCTAGAGGTTTGCAGGGATACCTTGATGGTGGAGCAACTAAACCAGTTTCGACAAATCCGGCCTTTAACAAGTGGAAATTCGAGAATTCTCTTATTATTGTCTTAAGTCAATTAAATTCCATGCAACCACTATTTCCTGAGGATATTTGCTTTCTGATATAGCTAAGAAGATATGGGATGCTGCTTCACAGACGTATTACAACTGGAAACTATGGCTCAGAGGTATGAAATTGCGACAAAGAAAGTTCATAAACAAGTAGGGAAGATCTAACTACGCTCAGTATTTTGCTGAACTTAGTGGGTATACTGGATTATTATCAAGACTTTCAAGCAAGATGTACTGATGATGCGACTCAAGTTCAGAAGTTGATTGAAGTAGAACGTGTATATGATTTTCTAGCTAGCCTAAATAATGAGTATAATCAGATTCGAGTCCAAGTTCTTAGATGAGATCCTTTTCCATCCTTACGACAAGCATGCACATTTGTACAGTAAGAGGAGACTAGAAGGAACGCTATGGTTCACAGATCGACCATTGACAAAGCAGGGTTGATTACTAATTCTGCAAGAGAACATATCCATGCTGCAAAGAGCAGTTCTTCAGATGGAGATCAATTATTTTGTGACTATTGCGGTAAGAACAAGCACACTAAGGAGTTCTACTGGAAATTACATGGATGCCCAACTAAAGGGCGTGAAGGAAAGCGGGTCAGTTCTTTTAGACCATAGGCACACATATCTGATAGTGGAGCTTTATCTGAGGAACCATCTACTGCTGGAAGCTTTCCTGATAAGGAGATTCAGTCCCTGAAACGATTATTATCACAACATGATTCATCCTCAATTTAGACTGTAGCCTCTAATTTTGTTAATTCAGGTAATGTTTTCCTTACCTTTCTTGCAAAAATTGCAAAACCCTCTTCGGTTATAGATTCAGGAGCAAATAAACATACAACAGGCTCTATAAAACATTTCCTCACATATTCTAAGTATCAAGGCACAGACAAAATTCGCATTGCATGGCACAGACCCAAAATTCGCCATTGCAAGATGGCTAACCTTAAGTACCAATAATTGCCTGCAAAAAAAACAGGTTCTATTTGGACCCTGCACCTTTTATATATTAAAATCTCCCGATGTTCTTTTCGCATGTTTACTTAGATTTCCTATTGAATCTGTTATTGTTAGGCTTAATCATAAAGCATCTTTAATGCTGAACAAAAGTAATTTTTAGCCGGCCTAGGCATTCTATATGTTCAGGGAACTGAGATACGGGGAGAAACGATTGGCAGTGGGTGCTGTGCACTCGATGGGGAAACTGTATCTACTTGGTGACGTTTGTCATTTTTCAAATTCGGGTACACTCAATGCTTTGTTAGGTAATTTTTTAGAAACTTCCCGATGAAGGTTTAGTTCAATGGAAGGAGATAAGGACAATCCTCTATTTTCTGCTGTTTTAGGTGACGCTTTTATTTCCCTTTTGTGTTGCTAAATGTGAATTTTAATTCATTAGTATGTGTATTGCAATGGGAGATCTATTGCCAAACACCCAGGTCCATTCTTATTTCTCCAATTATATAATAAGAATTTGCATGATCCATTTGCTACTATTTCAATTCTGATGTTTGGTCTACTAAAATGTCTCTCTTTTCTGGTTATAGATGGTTTGTGACCTTTATTGAGTTGTTTACACTAGTGACTTTGGTTTTATCTTGATGAAAACAAAAAAAATGAAGTTTTTCGTGTTTTCAGAATTGCATAAAAATGATATTGTACTTAGTTTGATGGCGCATGGTTAAAATATAGTAGACTAATAATGGTAACTGCGAATACATGAATGGGCAGTTTTCGTACACTATTTAGGCATATCTAATGGTATTATAGCATCAGACTAGTTGTGTCAATGACTACGTGCTCAAATGGAGTAGAGGAAAGGAAAAATAGGGCATTTACTGGAATAGCTAGGTCTTATGTTCATTATGAGATTCTTCCCAAACCAGTATTGTGAGGGGGATTGCTATTTTGAGCTAGGCTACGCTTACGCTTAATCAATCGTATGCTCTTTGTACTTTAAATTTCTCTAAAAAATCCATTGAGGTTCTTTCAAGGAAAAAACTCTTATACTTGTAGCCTAGTGAAAGTCTTTGGATTGTGGTTGTGCTTTGGTTTCATAGACAGATTGGTTAAGCAAACTAGAACCTAGAGCTTGAAAGTTGTGGTTGTTGGTTATCTACTAACTCAAAAATGAACAAGTGTTATCATCCTTCTTCTAGGAAATACTTTGTGAGTATGCGATGTTACCTTTCGGAGGTTTGAATTCTTATTTTCCTTCCCAGTCACCTCTTCAGGGGGAAGAAATATCAAATGGGAGGGTGATGTGATGAGCATTTGCGTTCCAGGGGGAAGACTTTCCTGTGGACATTAAGATAGTAATGGAGATAGAGGACAGAAATGAGAAGAATTGGATAGACTGATTGAAAATGATTTGAAAACCTACACATGGCGGACTAATACAGATACAACCATGGAGCATGAGACCTCTAATCAACCGTCCTCTCCAATTTCAATCCCTGAAGATACAAAAGACAAGAACTTGGTGAGTCTTCTTTAATTCCTGTTGACTTTGATCCTAAACTTGATTCCAGTCCTTCTGATAATGACCCTAATATACCCATTGCTCTTAGAAAAGGAGCTAGAACATGCACTAAACATCCTATCTCCCATTTTATCTCCTATAATGCTCTGTCCCCTTCCAATAGAGCCTTTGTTTTGTCTGTTTCTTCTATTTCTATACTGCAGGAATGGAAGAGGGATTACAGGACTCATAATGGAAGGCTGCAATGGTTGAGGAGATGAGAGCTTTGGCAAAAAATGAGACACGGGATTTTGTAACTCCTCCACTAAGAAAGAAGCCAATTGGATGTAAATGGGTGTTCACAGTTAAACATAGGGCATATGGTTCAATTAAGAGGTACAAGGCTAGATTGGTAGCTAGAGGAATCAATCAGACCTATGGAGTTGATTATCAGGAAACATTTGCCCCTATAGCCAAGATGAACATAATCAGAATTTTGATGTCTTGTGCAGTCAATCTTGACTGGGAGTCTGACTTGGAGTTACATCAATTTTGATGTTAAATGCATTTTCTACTACAGATGGTGATTTGTGAAAGAAAAGTTGTATATGGAGATTACTCCTGTGATTTTATGATGACAAAGCTGAGAGGAAGGAGTTGTTGCAAGCCTGAAGAAGTGGATTAATATGGGCTGAAACAATCGCCCAGGAGAGCATGGTTCGAGAAGTGTTTGAGTTCAAAGCTATGGCTTTTTTTTGGGTATAATTGCAGGAGCGGAGTGCCTTCTGATCCACATACTTTTAGTTCATTAAATATCATGAAGTAAATCACATTGCTTATTGGTTTACTGTTTGATGTAATATAGTGATGACTGGAAATAATAAAGAGAAATGAATCACTTTGAAAAATTTGTTAGCTAGGGGTTTTTTGAGATTTAAGATTTGGGAATGTTGCAGATAATTTGCCTCGTGAATTAGAAGTTTGCTAGGTCAAAAAAAGGATTTTTATTTTCTTACAAAGAAAGTGACTCCTTTGATCTCCTTAAACGGAAATCCGGTATGCATGTGATAATAGTAAACCTGCAGAATTCACCTAGTGAAGGCTAATCATAAGTAGCTTCAAGCTGGAAGTGACCTATTGAAGCTAATCATAAGCTTCAAGCTGGAGTGGGAAGTTCAATTGATGTTGGCAGGTATCAGAGATTGGTCGGGAGATTGATTTACATTGCCCATACTAGACCAGATATTGCCTATGCTGTAAGTTTAGTGAGTCAGTACATGTATGACCCTTGGGAGTCTCACTTAGAAGCAGTGCATCGGATTCTAAGATATTTAACATCAGCTCCAGGTAGAGGACTTTTATTTTCTAAACATGGCCATTAAACAATAACAGGCTATGCAGATGTGGATTGGGCTGGTTCCCTTGATGACAGGTCAAGTTATTGTGTTTTTGTTGGATGAAACTTGGTCACATGGAGAAGCAAGATGTAACACCCACCGACCAATCACGGAGAACCAGATGGCGGATACCACAATCGGTGCCGGAGCACCGTCTTATGTCACTTATTAAAGCTAGATCACAAATTAGAAGTGGTTTAATTGTCATAAGGAGGCAAGTAATTAACATTTTGTTTTTTTTTTTTACATTCTTGTTTTTTTTTTTTTTTTTTGGATTTTTACAAAAAATAATGGATTTAAGGAAATTCCTACAGGAAAATTTTTGCCAGACGTTTTCCCCGCCTAAAAGGAATTAATCTGTGCACACAAAGAAAATCTACAATCACTCTCCAATTTCTCCAAAACCCTGAAAATCAATTCAACACAACATACAACAAGCATGTCTAAATAATCCACAACATACACATAATGAATTCTAAGACACATTCTTTTCAGGAATCTAGTAAGTCTGCATACACAAAAGATATAATAGAAATGTTATTGTCTTAAATAATCATAACTCTTAATCATATTATAAACTTATATATCTCACCTCCACACTCAAGTATTTAGTCATATCATGCAAAAATCACATTTACAAAATATCCTATCCGAAAATATGATATCTACTCTGGATGCTAACTTCCTCTAGCTTTGAAGAACACCCTCCGTCGCTAACCTGCGCGTGATAAAAATCAACGCGTTGCTGATGTGGAAGAACTTCAATGGTGCTAAAGATAACAACAATTTAAATTAACAAGAAATAACGCCCAGGTCAAATCTTAAAATTACTTCAACTATATAATATCGTAAATTGCCATTGATTTAATTCATAAGTTACTTTGAAAGCAATGAAGAAGATATAATACAAATATGTCTTGCATTCTTTTATAAGCAACAATAAAATTTTATTTTTCGTTAAGGCTTCGTACTCATGCAGAATGGAACCATAATAGCAGATTTGGATGTGGCTATGTTAGTCGCACCACCATCAACATACGTTCGGTAGCCTATGAAAGCATTTCCACACCCCATCACACAAGTCGTGGCGCTATGAAAGCACCACCGTGGCCTATGAAAGGCTAGCCAAACTCATCACAACAAATAAAAGCGTGTCCTGCCTATTTATAAGGGCGTGATAACCCAGCATAGTGATCATAGCCTTCACAATACAAAAATACAATCTCATCATACGAGGACGTTTCAATCATGCATAGTAAGAAGCCAAGATCAAAATCATATCTTTCACAAAAGCAATAAGTTCCTTAATCAAAACCTCTTCATTTCTTATACTCATGTCAGTTCAAAATTTTTTTTACTAAGTCAAACAGCTATTAGATATATGAGTAGACTTAATATAGTATAAAGTAACATAATCGTAGAACTTGTTTTTAGCAAATTTTCATAAACTTGCCCTTTGCTGGGTTTTTAACACATAATTTTTGAGTTATGGATTTCAAACATTGAATGAATCAAGAATTCATTAGAAAGCTAAAAACAAATTGCTTCAAAGATGTTCAGCAAGGGACCAAACAGCCCAGATGACAAGATGGTAAAATAGCAAACATAATGCTAGGAAAGCAGAACCCAGCAGATAGACCTGATTCAGCAGAACCAAGTCCAATGTTTCTTGAATTCCTACTTAACCAAACACTCAAATGAAACCAATCTAGAATGAGAGAAGTCTCGAGACACAGGGAAATAACTTTTATGAATAACTCAGAGCCAAATCTTGTCATTATAGTGGTCAAAATGGGCACTCAATTTAGTGATGCATGTAGCCCATCACAACAGAGTCAGTTTGGGTTTTTCAGTCATAAGTTGAGCTATGTATCTCCCAATTGGACAAAAGAGGATGGTTTGGAAAGATAAGAAGTAAAGATACAACTTTTATGAAGAACATAAGACGTTATTTTGCCATTTGAGTGGTCAAAACGATTATTTTGCCATTTGAGTGGTCAAGAATGGACAATCATTCGGATTACTGGTAAGAACCACCAAACAGAACACAGTTTTGGTGTTTAAATCCATAAGTTGAGCTAGCAAGTATTGGAATTAGTCATAAAATAATTTTTGTTTGGAAAAGATGAGAAACTTAATGAGCTAACAACATTTCATGGGAGAAAGTTTGAGAAATAATGGGAAAACGTATAAAGGGGTCGAAAAGAGTTCCAATTGCCCACGGACAGAGTAACCACTATCTCAATTTTTAAACATTCTCAATATTAAACCAACAGTACAAGTTCACAATTAATATGATCAAGCCTAAACCCATGTAAAAACAACTTAAACAAAGTGATAGTATTTATCTAGGCAACTAAACTTATTAAGCAAGCTTGATAAGCTTGGAAAGCATTACTCCCTGGCTTATCCTCTTTAACTTTGAGAGGTTTCCAAACTCTGTCAAAGTATTGTGAAATCCAGTCTTATAAAGAGAAACTTGACAAAGAAATAGTTGGAGCATGATTTTATATGCATCAATAATTGTCTATAACGCATGAATTCTACTTAACAATTCACAAAACCTCAAGAACCACAACCTATACTTGCTTTCAATGGATAATTCATTTCTTTTGTCCTTTTAATCACCAAGTCTAAACTTCTTACTAGCTTAGATTCTAGATATTAAAGCGTTCTATTGTCACCTACTGTTTAATTAGGTTAGTTTTGGTGGTAAATCTTTCTGGAGGTAAGGAAATAATGAAAATGAAAGAAGAAGGAAGGAGAAGTGGAAATTGGCGTGGAGAAGAGAGAATAGAAGAAAGAAAAGATTGTGGTGTTTACTTTAAGGTGCAAGTCCAAAATCTGACTTCCGAATTGTCATGGCCAAAATGTGTGGCTTAGATAAGTCCCTAAGCTCAATCTGCATCAATGGCTTCTATAATATTGATTCACAATATATAATACTCTTTCTACCTTTTATTTAACTCCACAATTACATTAATTAAACTTCCACTAAAATAATTCTCATTTATTTCTTATATGTAAACACAGGCTCAGAAATAATATTAAATGCATTTAATACCATAAACTCTCCACTAAATAATGATGCATGAATATTTTCTACCACGCGGATAAATCCATGCAAACATGCTCCAAAAATAGTAACATAAAATATCTAATAATGCATAGTGATTTTGTCGGACTAAAATAGATACCAATAAGTTCCGACGCCGATCGTAATAATAGACCGGTAAATCACTAATTCACCAGGAACACTAAAAAAGAAAATCAGTCTGTTACACAAGAAGAGCCTGTTTTTTGTTTGCAAGGTCCAGTGCAGAAGCTAGACATATAGAGCTATGCAGCAAGGGAAGTTGTGAAGTCTTTGTTGACGGCCAAATTAACTGGACAGAAGTTAAGTTGGTTTTGAACAACCAAAATAGTATGTCCTTATTATTGTTGATAGTAAAAGCATTCCATACAGTATTTGATGAACAATCTAGTCCAACAATGATGCGAAACTAAGCAATAGAGATTGATGCGTCATCGTTATAAAAGAGAAGGATAGTTTAAGGTTTTAAATAAGTGTTCTCCTATATAGCTTCAAAAGAGCTAACTAGCTGCGTCATGTTTTTAACAAAGGGTTTGCATTAGCAAGGTTGTTTCCAAATCCTATATAGATTTGCAAGTTGGGGACATGAAGTAATATATACTTGGCCACCAACTTGAAGGGGCGAGTGTTGAAATCTTTGTGATTAAGTAAAATTTGTTTTCCTAGTTCTTAGGTTTATTCACTAATTTAGCTGTAGAGACTGTGTTTACCTAGTTTAAGTTTTGAATTCCTATTTAGTGATTACTTCCTAATATTGGAACAATTTTTTTGTTATAGATATAGTGGACGTAAGAGGTTTGAAAAAAATAACACAATTGAAAGAAATAATAAATATTTCTTTCTTTATTTCTACAGTTTTAACACCATAAAGGACACACGATGGGATATGTGTAAATTCGCAGTTTTGACGAGAACTACATGGCTTAGTAAATGGTCTTTGGCATATGGGGGATCGGGCTTTGGCTCAATTATGGTGGATGAGGTCTTGGTCCGTAAATGGGGAATGGAATATGCGATGCCCCGTTAAAGGGATGGCTTTCCTTTTATCTATGAAACACTGAATTAACAGATTTATTTTATGAAGAATGAGAAAATAATGAATGATACTGATGTACTTAGTTTCATTGCAGGAATGCAAGAAGATATGATTATGTAAATATATAACCGAAAGAAAAGAAGGAAGAAAATTGTTGTAATGCTTGATCGCGCTTAGTGAAGAGTTTAGGTTTATTCCTAATTAGTGTAAAGACTGTGTTTCCTAGTTTAAGTTTATTCCTATTTAGATTACTTCCTATATTGGAACAATTTTTTGTATAGATATAGTGGAGTAGAGGTTGAAAAAAATAACACAATTGAAAGAAATAAAACATATTCTTTCCTTTATTTCTACAGTTTTTAAACATAAAGGACACACGATGGATATGTGAAATACAGTGACGAGAACTACATGGCTTAGTAATGTCTTGGCCATATGGGGGATCGGCTCCTTGGCTCATATTTGGGGGATGAGGTCCTTGGTCCGTAATGGGGGATGGACTCCTCGTGCCCCGTTAAAGGGATGGGCTCCTTTATCATGAAACATGATTAACAGATTTCTTATGAAATGAGAAAATAATGATGTACTGATACTTTCATTGCAAAATGCAAAGAATGATTTGAAATATATAAAAAGAAAAGAAGAAGAAATTGTTGTAATGCTTGATCCGCCTTAGTGAAATATAAGATGTTATGATGTTTGAAAGCTCTACTTTGTGAATATTTCTTTGATAAGTATGATTTCATGCTTTAATATTTATACTAACTTGTTTCCATATGTGTTTTATTTTAAACTGCATTGCACCACTAGGTGACAATGTATGACTAAAGTGTGTGACATTTTAAAAGTCAATGGAAAATTTTGTGTGATTGTGTGTGGAATTTATAATGCTTACTACTATTCACTGAGCTGAGGCACTCACCCCCACCTAATTTATTTTTCTAGGTCATTGGATTCCTTCATCATTTGCTTTGGACCCCTTTAGAGCAGTTTCACCCCTTCTCTTAGAAGGATTCCTAAGTATATAAGTAATAGACAAATTCTGCAGTTAGTGTAAACTTTAAACTTGTCTAGTTAATTAAGGATTTAAATGATGTATTTTGAATTATTTCTTGATACTTAGTGAAGAAGGTACTTATGGATTTATATTTTGTGTGTTTTGGATCAAATGCTAGACTTTATTTAATATTGGGCTTAGAAGTGATAATGGATAGGAAAGGCTTACTACGGGCTTTGGATGCTTTATGCTTTCCCGAGTCCTAGTGCCGGTCCGGCCAAAGGAGACGGGTCGTGATATTATAATATAATATGTGATTAGATGACATAGTAAGACTTTGTTAATGAGATGTTGACTTGCTTGACCTATGAATTACTATGAACTAAGTGTGTGCTTGAGACTTGGTAATACTAATTTGGTATTATGCTTTGAAAAGCTTAATGTTATGCACCAATTACGCTTGCTTACTTTGACTTCTTAGGTAATATTTGACTGTGATATATGAGGATTGATGTGATCTCATTTGATTTGCCTGAGTTGTCCAGTTTATGGATATGAGATTAATACTTGTAAACATGTTTGAGAATGAATGTTTTGGATTTATATAATGATTGAGAGCTTCCATGAATCACGAGTATGTTGTAATCAGGTACAGTTACTTGTTATGTGTATTGAGTGATAATTGGATTATATGATTGTTACCTAAGATGGAATTAAACTGGCTTTGACTTAATAAGAAACTATTAGGCTCTTATTGTGAACTTGGTTAAGTAGTTACTAGAATATTGTTATCTATTCTAAAATAAAAGCATGTTATGGATTGGATTTGGAATGTGCTATGATCATATGCCAGACACGTGGGTGTCTTTAGGATGAGTGGACGCACTCTGCTGACTCTGTATTTGAAAGACTTTTATGGTCTACCATTTAAAGGCTAACTAGCCAGTATTAGTTTGACTATTATCAAACACCATTCTGTTACCTATTCTGCTTTTGTTTCTTCTAAGTCACTGATAAGTGCAAATTATCTGAACTAAAGGTTAAGACAATGAAAACACAATTGTAATGATTAATTACTTATAATACAAGTTACCTATGGATTGATAATATATGAATACTTGTTATACAAGTTACTTACAAGAATAATTTTATGATTGCTTGTAATGCAAGATACTACTTTAATTATGCAACATTTATGCTTATGATGCTAGGTATATGCTCAGATATTATTATATGATCCTTTGAGATGCAATACGCTTAAATTGAAGATATTATATGATTTCTTAAACAACAAGCTGACTTGTGTATTATATTATGATTAATTGTGCTATCAGATATATGCATTGATACGAAAATGAGGTTATTTGTGCTGCACGTTATGTGAATTGTATTCTAAATGATATTGAATGTTATATATGGTTTCAATGGACCATACTTGTCTGTGGTGCGTATACATATACATTGTTCAATACCACTGAGTTTTATACTTAGTGCGATATTTTTCAACCCGCGTAGGTTGAAGTTTGTTTATTATGGATCGTGAGTACCTGTGTCTAGAGAGAAGATCTTCTGCTTCCAAACTAGAGCATGAGTCTATACTGCAGACTCGTGGCATGTGTTAGATTTCTAATAATGAGAGTATTGGTTTGTTATATGGGACTTGTAATTTATTTACTACAATACATTTGCTTTAATTTCTTTTGAACTTTTTTTAAGGATTTTTTATTGGTTCCACTTGGATAGACCCTCATTTAGGATTTGAACTTTTGATATTTGGATTTAAGGTTGATTTCTCTTGAGGATTGCTTTGTTGAACTCAAATATTGATTATTTATCTAAAAGAGATTTTGAAGATTTTATTATTACTTTGGAATGTTTTATTAATAAGTTTAAATTAATTTTTAAGTCTTATTTCAAAGGAAACTCTTGCAATTCTACTCTAAGGTTTACCTAATTTGTTTTAAGAATATTTGATGGGTTTCCCCTACTTCTTAAAGATTTTAATTTTCTTTGATTTTTATAATAGAATTGTTTTAAGCAGGTTATTTTTTTAAGACTTCCACTGTATGTTTTGAAGAATTATAAACAGAGTTTGCATTGGCTCTTTGGAGCTCTTTTAGGTGTGTTTAGAGTCGTCACTTTACTTTGTTTTTGTTTACGGGGAAATATAAAGTAAAAACTTCGTGCTTGACTCCAATTAATTACCACAATGGATAAAATGCACTAGCCTCGAATCATTGGTTTCGGAGACTAGGTTTTCGACTCTTTTCGTTAACTCAATGATTTGGAATTAATCAATTAATCAAAATTGTCATTTTGCATGAATGCTAGATTATCGATGCATGATCATACTTAAAATACATGGCAATTATAGACACAGCATTAAAAGCATAATTTTGATATATATAAAAAGATGTAATCATAGGAGAGTTCGACTTTAGCCTCTTTTATTGAGGATTTTAAGTCGTATGACACGTTCCCTTAGATCTCGATCGGTCTATTTGGTTGGGCCTCATTACTTAGGCTAAAATCCTAGATATGCCTTTGTATCTCATTTGAATGGGGATTAAGGCACATGAAGTTCTACCAACGATTAGGATAGTAGGATTTTGATGTGGTGCCATTCTTGGAATGGGCTTAAAGGATGTTGGATGGATCGGGTTTGAGTGCCGAATGGACCAGGCTTAGCATGCATTAGCTGCTAGATGGACCGGGCTTGAAAAGTATAAGGTGTCGAACAAACTGGGATTAATTGGCAAAGTTTAAGTTGAGTGTTTATACCCTTGGTCGGTTAGGGGTTTGAAGGTCGAGTGGTGTAAGCGTGCAGCTTCAGAGCTCCACGGTACGTCTTCTCAATCAACGAGACCGAGTCTTGTTCCAAGATATGCTAAGGATGGGCACGAGGACCCAATTAAGTCTTATATTAATTAATTATTAATTAATATTTAGTTAACTTTAGCTTTGGACCAAAGAGGACCAAAATGTGATTGAAAGTGCGAAAGGATCGAATTTTGAGAACCAAGGCGGATCTTGACTCGATTAAGGAAATTAGGTAAAAATCAAACTTTCAGGCCTTAGAATCATTCGCAAAGGGAGAAATATAGTCATTGAACCTTGAGAAGCACTCAATCAAGCAACAAGAGGTAAGGTGCAAATAGGGGGAAGTGCTCCTTTTATAAGGGTTGAATCTGGGTCACAGTATTGAGTAGGCCCCATACACTGAGTGGCCTCCCCATGATATCGATAGTGGGCTACCAAGGCCTGCCCACGGTACTGTGTGTGGGACCCTTGGTACCTAAGCAAAAGGCTATTAATTTCTTCTTTCTCCTTGCTTCAAGGTTGTTTTGCTTTTGGAGACCAATTTAAGGCCCAAATGACATCCACTAATTCCTAAAGTCATTGGAACCATGATGAAATTTCCTAAGTCCCGGTTCAGAGACAGGGTCAACAGGAACATATATACAGTTATGTTGTGAATTGAGATGAACTTGTGATTAGTGAACTATTTATGAGTATATGACAGCAATCATGAGAAATGAGTAACTTGAGAAATCTGAACTGTGATGAGTATATTGATTATATTTATGTTTTGAATGGATATATTTGCTTACTGAGCAAAATGGATTCTTGAATTATGAATGTGGTTTATTGTACCCTGAACTTTGAATTGTATGTTATATGTGGTTTTCTTAGAACCATATATGTTTATGAGTGAATAAATTTGTATGTTAAGTACCATTGAGTTTTATACTAGCGCAATGACTTTCATCTTACGTACGTTGAAGATCTGAATTGATTGGTTGTTCTGGAGTTCCAATATCAAAGGACGAGGATCTTCAATTTTATAAAATTGAGTATAGATCTATTTTTGGATTTGGCATGTATTAGTCTTTTGGAATTGTTGAGAGAGTTTTGGATTTTGGTTTTGGAATATTATGAACACTTATTTTTCACAACCAGATATTCTAAGAAAAGTCAGGAAATCAATCAAACTGTACCTAAACTGGAAAAATAAAAAATCAGTGTTAACTCACATTGACTCAATCATAACTCTCTTCACAGTGTGGTTTTCAAGACAAGGTTAGTGCCATTGGAAACTAGATGGAAAGATCTTTATAACGGTATATCACGGGTTGAAATCAAAGCTGAAATGATCCTTGAACCAATCGAACCAGACGAAAACGTGAACTGGACAAAAGAGCAGGGTGTGGTCAGCCAACAGCAGACACCCCCCTCTAAACAAGCCAAAAAGCCCCAATTTTCACCCAATCCCACGTTACTTAATTTTGGACACCCACCTACCTCGCTGAGCCTATAAATACCCTCCCCCTCCCCCTAAAAGAAATTTAAAAAAAAACACTCATTTATCACACAATTCTTGGCCAAAACACTTGGTGCATCAATATAATTAACCCATTTAAAGGCCTTTGCTCCTAAAAGTTTTTGACCATGTGGTGATTTCCATTTAGGTGGGAGGCTCCAATAGTTCAAGGGTTTTCATATACATTTTTAGAGTCTGTCAAGGATTCCCCAAGTCAAAATTTTGAACTCGTGTTGGAGCTCAAAACTAAAGCTTTGAGACAGAAAAATTGTACCTATGTAGCCCCCACGATGTAAAAGCACGCTTCAAGAGGTAGGCCCCATATCCCTTTTAATTTTAATGTTTAAATTTAATTAGGTAATATTTAGTATTTGAATTAGGTTAGTTTAATTTAAATAAATGTATAGTTTAGATTTAATATTTAATGTACTTCTAACTCTTTATCTGATTTTCTTACCCGTGAATTTTTGTAGGGAAAAGATAGAAACAAATAAGTTTTTCCCTTTATCTGAAGATTTTTTAAGCAAAACTTAATGGACACTCCCATTAAGAATAAAATTACAAGAGAAAGCTATGGAAAAAAGAATGTGAGTATTTCTTCTCAACTACCTAGACCTTCAACTACTCAATTACCAATATTAGCCTTTGCTTTAACTACTTATGTAGACCAACCAATTACCAGGACGCCCTTACCGATGCATCATCATCCACAGTTAATTATGCTTATGTTAATAAGCATATAGACATACCAATTACTTATATTGAAAAAGACTATACTAAATGTTCAAATTTTTTGGAAGTCGCTCAAAAGGTATTTCCTTCTAATTTTCATTTTATTCCCAAGTCACTTTCAAAAAATAGAAAATTTCATGAGTTTATATTAGTTGATACAGATTCTATAATTCTAGAACATATTCATAATCCAGAAGATGTTAAAAAGGTTTTAGATTCAAAAGTTCAAATAAAATAGGTTTTCGATCTCTTTGATTGGAATCAGAATCCATACACTAAAAGAATAGTCAAAACTTTGTACCAAGTTCTTTCAACTATGAGGATTATAAAAAAGCTTGGTATAATGCGTTTTATTTAAGAAATCATAATCATTTGTGGTTGAACTAGTCAACAACTTCTGTCACCAAGTTCTTTCAACTATTCGAGGATTATTAAAAAGCTTGTATAATGCGTGTTATTTAAGAAATCATAATCATTTGTGGTTCATGTGAATCTCCACCGATGTTCAATTCCAGCAACATTTTCTTATTTGGTTTCAACGCAAAATGGCTTCAACGTTTCCTTCAGATGCTTCAATTAAAACTTCTTTCCCCTAACACAAGATACTACAAGGCTTGAAAGCTCCTATGATAAACAATTAACCCAATTTTGGTAATAAGATAAGCTTCTACTCTCATTTCACCAGCTACTTTTTTGGAAATTCCATGGATTTTTGTCCTGGACACTTATTTAAACCAACAAGCTTCAATCACTACCCTTTTCCTCCTATCGCTGGTCCAAAATCCTTCAGCTAATACAATGCGTGGAAAAAGACCTACAAACCAAACCCAAACTTGTGTTCAAGTCGTTCAAAGATATTTTTTACGTTTCAAAAGACCATTCTACCTTGGCGAAAAATCCAAAGACTTCTCATGATTTCTTCAGTAGATAAGCAGCAACGTGGCAGGCTACCCTCGAGCCCGCTACCGGGTTACATTTGAAGAATCTCAAGGAAGATACTACAAGGAGATTACATCAGTCAAGTATTGCAACACAGAAGAAGCAGAACAAATCGAAGCCACATCAGTTACTCCAAACCACCTCCCATAACAGGCACGACTTCGTTACTGCATATCAAACTCAAATACGATCGAAGTCTCATCCATTTCAAGTCACAATATCCAGATATAGTAGAATATGTTCAAATTCAACTATGAGGATTATAAAAAAGCTTGGTATAATGCGTTTTATTTAAGAAATCATAATCATTTGTGGTTCATGATGATTCCACGAGGTTCAATTCCAGAATTTTCTTATTGGTTTCAAGAATGGTTCAAGTTTTTCAGATGTTCAATTAAAACTTTCCCTACAAAGATACTACAAGGCTTTGAGCTCTATGATAAACAATTAACCAATTTTGGATAAGATAAGTTACTCTCATTCACAGCTACTTTTGGAATTCCATGGATTTTGTCCTGGAATTATTAAATCCAACAAGTTCAATCACTACCCTTTCCTCCTATGCTGGTCCAAATCTTCAGTAATAAATGGTGGAAAGACTACAACCAAACCCAAACTTGTGTTCAAGTCGTTCAAAGATATTTTAGTTCAAAAAGACATCTACCTTTGGCGAAAAATCCAAAGATTCTATATTTCTTAGTAGATAAGAGCAAGTGGCAGGCTACCCTCGCCGCTACCGGTTAATTGAAGAATTCAAGAAGATACTACAAGAGATACATAGTCAAGTATTGCAAGAAGAAGAAGATGAAAATGAAGCCACATCTAGTTACTCACCACTCCATAAAGACGATTGTTATGATATAAATCAAATAGATCGAAGTCTATCCATTTCAAGTAAATATCAGATATAGTAGAATATGTTCAAGTTTGTCCTATCAGGCTCTTTCTGTCATCATATAAATATGTAAAGTTGTTTGTCTGAATTAGGCCCAACTTTTGTCTATATTAGGCCCTATCCAACTTTTGTCTACGTTAGACGATATTCAACTTTTGTCTATGTTAGAAAATAGTTACCTGGATTTTAAATTAAATAAAGAAAGTTCATACTCTACTATAAATAGCTATGTTTGTTCTAAGAAGAGGCAAAGGTTTTAGAAGAAGTGTGCTTGAGTTATCTCTATCCCCTGTTCTTTCAAAAGCTTTGTACTCTCTTTTCTCATAACTAATAAAGCTTTCTTTTATAAAATTATCATTTTAACTTTGTTTTAATTTAAATTACTTCAATTACATTATTGCTTTGTTTTAATTTAATTGATATGATTACTTATACTTAAGTGTATCATATTACTTTGCCCGGACTCTATTCTCCTTTCCATTTAGTTTAACAATTACTGTAACTCCACAATTAAAGTTAAACATACATCTCTTCCTCCGTCATGCCACACTTCCAGTCAGCTCTCTTCTGGTATTAGCGCCTAATCTTTATAGGTTGTAGAGGTAAGGTTATTAATTATTTGCGAATTAATTATCAGGAATAAGAGATTAGTTTTAATTTAATGCTTAATTTAAATTTAATATTTAAGTAAGCTAGTTTAATTTAATGCTTAGTTTTAATTAGGTTAGTTTAAATTTAATTAAATGCCTAGTTAGAATTAATTTGCCTAGATTTAAATGCGTGATTATGTAGGTTTAATTAGTTTAGAATTAACTTTAATAATTGCATCATCACTTAGATTTAATTAGTTAATTAAACACTTAGTTATTTATTTTAATTGCATAGGGTTAATTAGATTAATTTAGTGTTTAACTCGAATAATTACATGATCACTTAAATTTAATTAGCTACACTAGATTTAATTAAATGCATGATCCTTTTTTTTATTTTTATTGCATATGTTTAATTAGTTTAATTTAGAACTCAATTAAAACATAATTAACTTAGGACTTAGGTAATCGCATGATTAAACTTAGATTTAATTAAGTTTTATGTTCACTTAGCTTATGATTAATTAAGTGCTTATTTTAATCTAGAAAATAATAATTAGACTTTCTTAGATTCAATTCAATTAAATACACGTTTAACTAAGTTTAAATAAATGCTTTAATATTTAGAATGCATGATTAGTCCTTAAACCATTTACCTTAGGTTAGAGACTTTGAATTATATTTCTTAGATTTAAACATCTCTTTTCCATATTTATAGAATGCCTTAAGTACAACACTTTTGCCTTTGCATTTTAAGCATGATCGTACAATTTTATAATTTTGAATTTTTTATTTTGTTATAATTGTCTTCAATGTGAGGCTCTAAATTTTTTAATGGCATGAACATAACTTACATGCTTATATTAGATGAATAGATAGGAATTGTTTGTTTTCCCTGCTTCGTTATGTGCACTATTTCATCTCCTTTTCTTTTAAAAACTTTGGTAATTAAAGCCAAATGAACCATTTTCACATTAAAATTGACGACTAAAGCTGATGGCTAAAGCCACTTTTTCAATCAATTGGCGATTAAAATCACTTTTAAATCATATTGGCAATTGAATTCACATTTTCATCAATTTGGCGACTAAAGCCATTATTTCCAAATCAAACGACTTTGTTTTACCCAAAATGGCGCTAAAGCTAACTTTTGACAAACACACGCATACATACACACTTTTCATAATTAAAATTCCTATTTCACAATGGAAAAACTGCTTGGTTCTGATTTCTATTCAATGGAATAAGCAAGCAGACTCGACTACTAAAACTCGAGTTGCGAAACAAAAATCCACAAAACCCCATTTTCCTTCTTCTTTTTTTTTCTTGGATCTACAAGTTTATTTCATTCAATTAGGAGACTTGTGATTGTCCTAGAATCCTATAAAGGGCTAGAGGCAATACTCCTTTTGATGCCTTGTGTTTCCTTTATTTGCTTTTATGGATATTTGCTTTATTTTTTATTCGGGAAAACGTGTGGTCATCCTAAACTTTTCTTAAAAGGGCTAGAGATGACATTCCCCTTTTTGTTGTTTTCATTCATTTTCATTTAAAATTTCATTTCTTAATTGGGAGATGTATGGCCATTCTAGGATCCTTTAAACGATATGACACTCCCTTTATTCTTTTACTGTTTTATTTATCGCTTTTTTTATTACTTTCTTTATCGCCTTTTATAATTGCTATGCATTTATCCATCTTTAAATTGTTTTTTATTTGACGAAGCATTAACATTTAGGCCAATGAATCGATTATTTTAAAATTGAAAAATCTAGTCCTCGAATCCTCCTCGGTTTCAATGATTAGTGCATTTTATCCATTTGGACCAATGTCCAAAGTCAACATTAGGGTTTTCCTTAGATTTTTACCTCAAAGTAAAAGATGTAAGTGGCGACTCCTTTTCAAAGATAGCAATCAAATTAAATATGTCTTCACATCGTGAATCCAACTCAATATGAGCGTTTCGATTCCACATTTAATGGATTGGACAAGGCACTCGGTTCAGGGTCTCACAAATATGTAATTGGGACAGTTTAATACTTTGGCTTTAATTTGGCTTAAAGGATTTTATAAGTCTCATATTTAAGTTGAGTTACGAACATTTTGGATTTTACCTTTTAAATAAATGATGGAAACATCACACTAAGTGATGGTTAATGTTTTGAGGTTTTTGATAAGTTTTGTTAACTCTAGTTTTTTGGGAAAACTCTTGCAGTTTTTTTCTAAGATTTTCCTAAAACATTTTTGTAAGTCTATTTGATGGGCCTTTCGCTTTTAACTATGATTTTGTAACTCAACTATTTTATAATAAAGCATAAGTAAATAGTTAATTAATAAGCAAGTAAGTTAATAAGTGCCTTTAGCACAGAATGTGACATCTCTTGTCTGGTTTTTTGTGAGCGGAAAGGGGATGTTACGCACATACAATATAACTACCTTGTGCATATTTAATGAAAAAGGCTATGTAAATGAACCAATTTGTCCATGTGTTTTCATAGAGAAATCAACATCTGAGTTTGTTATTATTTTTGTATATGTTGATGATATATAAATCTCTTTAGAACTCTAGTAGAGCTCCAAAAGACAATGGATTATTTGAAGAATGAATTTGAAACCAGAGATCTTGGAAAGACAAAAATTTGTATTGTACTACAAATTGAACATTTATTGAAAGGAATTTTTGTTTATGAATATGCTTATTCAGAAAAGATTTTGAAACTTATATGGATAAAGCACACCTATTGCGTGAAGATTGAGGATAACTTACGGACATCGGAAGCAAAAAAAGGTCTAGACGAATCCTAGAATAATTAACACTTAAAATTTTTCCTTTGCCTCTAACCTAGTGTAATTAATTCACACATATACAAATATTCATTTATATCTCATATTTTCAAGTATTGATCATTCAAATAATTCATAAAATACATGTGCAAAGATGGAGGAGAAAGGGTTCAAGCATTACCTCTTGAAGCGTGCTGAAAAACTAACTTTTAGGAAAACTAGATAGAATTAACTACAATCTTTCTCTTAATTAGTCATGACTAAAACAATGAGTCATATCTTCTAATCAAGTCCAAGAGAGTACAAATAATAATTCATTTGAATCCTTCTATTTGCATCCCATACAAATTCAACTAAATTGCAAACTCTCATCTTGAATTTGACATAAGGACATTGTAGGGACCTTGTAAATACCTTTACAATTCTAATTCAATTATTTTTATTATTTAATTAAACTCTTTAATTAATAATCAACACAAGGTAAGTGCTTGTTTGGCGAGGTTAATTAGGTGTGTGTCACTTACTAGATCCATAACTAAGTAGTAGTGGAATATAATATCAACTCATTTGATATTATTAGAAACCAATTCTCACTAAAGGATTGTCTCAATTCTCATTTAGTTCTACAAAACCATGGGTTATGCCTAGCATAACATGTCATAATTATCTAATTAAATATGAATAACACTGTATTCAATATAACCATATATCATATTATTGTATAACCTAATCCCTTTATCTAAGATCTGATCTAACTAGGATCATGGTTAAACCTATCAGCTTAGATACTATGAGATCATCTCGATTCCAAACTCTTGATATAATTGGACTTCTACTAGAAAATCCTTTTTTTACAGAATCCTTTTAACTATGTTTCTTTCCACATTAGAAATGACTAGATATCATAAGATCTTATCCCTATTTCTTCAGGGTATGAATCCCCTATTGGCTGATCACTTACCTCCTACATACAATTTGAATAGGACCAATACATGTCCATATGCACATACATAATACATGTATGAAACCAGTACCAAATCCTAACCACCTATATGCGAGATAAGATTCACCTTAGGTCTAAGGATTGGAACAACTATGCTTGGATAATAACTTATTGGCAAGTAGTAAAACTCCATATAATCATTTTCCAGTATCACATGTTCGACTCACTCAGTCCATGAGTACCCACGTTTTGTTCTAATTCTCAATCTAGTATCATGAGACTCACTACATCCACATCATTAGTGTCACATACTAACTGTGGAGAATAAACAGATATGATGGTCTTCTAGAAATTGACACCCAGCAAATTGCCTTACAACCATGAACAGTTTTGTAGCATTTGTATAAGAAAGTCTATAATTCATATTCACAAATCTTGTAAATAGATTTTCCTACCAAAGTGCTAATGGACTTATATTCAATTAGATAAACCATTTATGTAAAAAAAAAAAAAAAATACAAATTGCATTAAAAATGAACATTGCATATTTTTGGTAAGGATTTAGGTCATACACTATTACTAACATTCAGTACTCTAAAGTTGTTCCATTATTTGATATGACTAAAGACCGTCTTGGCCTCTAGAAGCTAATGAAATACTCCTTGGTCATAACTGCCATAATTTAGTATAATTGGTGCACTATGTATCTTGCCACTACTACATGAATAGATATAACATTTTCTGTTACTATGCTCGCAAGATAAAGTTTAAAAATCCTACTCAAAGACATTGAAATGGGTCAAACACATGTCACAGTATTTAAAAGAAACAATTGATATGGATTTATTTTATTCTTATGAATCTAACACAAGTTTAGTTGGTTATTTACATGTAGGGTATTTACCCGATGCACACAAAGTAATACCTCAAAAGCTATTTATTCATTTATGATGGTACAATAATATCATGAAGATCTACAAAATAATATATAGTTGCTGCTTCCTCAATCATGTAGAAACAATAGTTATTCATGCGCTTAACTCATTTTATTCGAGAAAAGTACGACTTATCTTATAATAACATATCCATATTATTACATAAAGATAAAGTAGTTTACAGGGGATTCGTTATGGAAGATAAAACGCAATATATTTTACAAAAGTTCTTCTTCACATATGGTCTTCATATGAATGGTGATAATGATGTGCAATAAATAGTGTATGAGATTGTTCATATGGTCTTCATATGATAGATTTGTTCATTAAGTCTCCATAGATTGCAACATTTAAAAAAAAAAAAAAAAATGTATGACATTGGAATACATCGCTTAAAATTTTCAAAGTGGATATTCACCGGGGAGTTAAATTCTTATACATAAAAGAATATTATTCTTATACATAAAAGAATATTTGTGCTTTGTTCTTCGCTAGGATTTTTTCATTGAATTTTTTTAATAAATTCTTAATGAAGCATATTCTTTGTGCAAATGAACAGTTAAGGAAGTGTTATAAATCCATACATGATATCCATCCAATTTCTCAATGAATCTTTCTATCTTTTCGGTATTTTTATTTATTATCTCATCGAATAATATATCTCTTGAGGTGAATTTTATGATCTAGAAATAAGAGTTTTTTTTAACTCAATCTTTTACATTTTTGAGATTCATATAATAATATTTGCTTTATATTTACTCACATTTTCTTTTATGCTATTATTTTTATAATTGGAAAACAAAAAAGGAAAAAAGAAAAAAAGAAAATTGAAGAGTTTGAAAATACCACTGTAATCAAATCTTGGAACGTATCTCGTACTTCTTATTAAACAATAAATAACACATTGTGCTGTTCTTCTTTTTGTTTTAACCGAACTACTCTTGTCTCTCATTTTCCTTTTCTTCCTCTTCTTCTTGTTTAGGGCTTCAAAGAAAATAGTAGAAGAGAAAAATAAACAACAGGTTATTTTTCGTCCAGTCTGCCTTTCTTGTCATTCTTTGACTGGAAGACCAATGGTGGTCTGCGATTTCGAAATAGGGGCATCCAAATGACCGGTATTGTGTCTTTATCCCCAATTTTGTTATTTATTTAATCATGCAGATATTTAAAAGCATAAATTTTAGGGCAGAAATAAGGAAGAAATATGCATCAGTTTTTATGCTAACTGTCTTTCTGGATCAATGGAAACTATAAACCTTGAAAATTTGAGTGTTGTCGATTACTTATTGTTTAAGGATTATGCTATGTTATTTGCGCATGATTATGTGATTAATTTTCATTTATGTTTCGGCTGAGGATTGTTTTTTGTTATCTTAGAAACAAAATGATGTTCAAATTTCTTTTGTTATCTTCTTGTCAAAATGATCATAATTGTCCAGGCAGGAAACAGACATTAAATTTTATGTTATGTGCATATACATTATCTTGTTTATGTTATGAGCATATGAATTGAATAAATGGAGTTGAACGGTTTGGTAACAATCCTGCATGTTATTGCAGACTTCTTTCAGGTGAAGATGTTGGTATAGTCCAATTGAAGCTGCTTTGTTTTGTATATCTGATTGGAAAAAGGATTTTATTTGTGATTGGATGTCTTCTACTGAAATTTTCCAGATGTGTAAAAATTGCCATGAATGTTCTCACATTGCCTCCTTAGATGTCGCATCAATCACTGAGGAAAAAAAAAAAGATGATTGCTCATACCCATTGAGTTTTTCGAAGAGTTCTCACCTCTCAAACCCCTCTGCAATGTCTGAAAGTTCTAAACCTAATCTTGTATATAGGCGAAGGAAGCTACAGGGAAAATCTGCTCCTAATTTTGTATACAGCCGAAGGAAGCTCCAAGGAAATTCTGTTGGCATTTGCTCAGCACGATCCCCTGCATGCATGAAGAGGAGTGGAGAGGATAGTGTCTCTGCCATTAGTTCTGATGCCCCTTCTATTGCATTTAAGGAGCAACAAATACTTTCTCAAGGTGAGCATACCGTTGGAGCCCCTGTCATGCCTTATATAATATTGCAAGGGGCCTCTCATCTTTTCAAATCAGAATCCATTAATGGATGTTTACTCATAGAAGAACGGGGTTTTGATGAAGCTTCCAAAATTAGAGGCCAGAAAATCATTGAGGTTAACAGTATAAATGACAGTTGCTCATCATCAATGTCAGGTATGGAACTTGTTTCAGCTTCCATGCAGACTGAAGTAGATGAAACTGGTGAATGCTCGTCATCCAGTGCAATGATTGTAGAGGCCTCAGGGGAAGATGGTTCAGAAAAGGATTTATCTGTCTCTATAATTAGAAGCCAGGGAGTGATTAAAGAAGCTTGGCCAAGCAGGAGTCGTACTTCTACTGAAGATGTTGGTGATAGTACCACTGTTAGCAGTTCTTGGGTATGCAAAGTTTGTTCGAATGCAGAATCTACACTTAAAATGCTAATTTGTGATAACTGTGAAGAGGCATTTCATTTATCTTGCTGCAATCCTCGTGTAAAAAGAATACCACTTGATGAGTGGTTTTGTCATTCGTGTTCAAAGAAGCGCAGCAAAATTCTTAAGGAGAAAATTTGCAGAACATATCCTAATATGATTGGTGAAAAGGGCAGATGTCGAAGTTCTTCTATAAATGAATTAAATCCTATTGCATTGATGTTAAGAGACGCTGGGTCTTATGCATCTGGTGTTCGAATTGGCAAAGGTTTTCAAGCAGAGGTTCCAGATTGGTCTGGTCCAATCACCAAGTATGTGCTTTTGATAATCTCCATATTTTCACTTTCCAGCAAATGCTATTAAGGAATAGGTAACTTTAAATTATGCTATAGACAGTTGTATCTTACACTTATCCATGAAGGTCATCTTTGAGTAGTGGAATAACATTTGAATGAACATGATATATTGATTCATTCGTCTTGAACATAGATTCTTGGGTTTGTTCATCTTGCAAAGAGTCGTAAATTGATTATGAGATTTGGTCCCAATTTCTTATTGTACAAATATTTGACTAATATTGTTGTCTTCTAAAAGAAGCTATATCCAATCCCTAGGCACTTAAATTTTATGGTAAGGCCTTTTTTTTTTCCCTTTTTCCTTTATGGAAGAGAGTTTGGCGAAAATTAAGAGCATGAACGGTTGAAGCACATCAGTAGAGAAATGTGTTGTTATTCTGCAGGTAAAATGCATCGACGTTCATAAAACCTGGTACTTTTGTCCACATACTTTTCCTTTTGGAAACTCTGTTAGGTTAATTATGTTCAACAACGCTTATGTTCGTGGCTTGTAATGGGATCCGCTCAGGTGAGATAATAAGTAGTTATTTGTTAATGCTCTTTAGTCATCTTTTAGAGGGAGAGAAAACTTATTCTTTACTTTGAATGGTGATAAACCTTGTGCTGATGGTTTTCTCAGAATAATGGGAAGTTATCAAGAATCAGAAGTTGAAAAATATTTTGAGGTTCATGATGGTCATATTACATAGTGGTTAATTGTCATTTCTTCCAGTTTTGTGCTCAAGTAAGGGCTTAATAATCCTGTTGGCATTCTCTGTGAGATTTGTGTGCATATCTTCTCCATTGCGTTTTGTGTACTATAAACTATGTTATGGGTCAGGACTGCAGACCAATAACTCAATGATAATCGATGGATTATGAACTCTATTGGGCATCAAGTTATTGTGGTCTGTTTGGCATTGTTGCTGCTGCTATTGATAAACACATCCTTCTAGTATTTTAATTGAAAGCAACCTATTAGTTATTCTTAAGGTGCATTTTTGAATGTTGTACAAATAAAAAGCATTTAGAAGTAGTTTTCAAGTACTTTTTAGCAAAAGCATCTAGAAAAGTACTTTTCCAAAAAGCAGTTTGAATGCAATGCCAAACGGTTTTTAGTGAAATAGATGTTTGAGATTCTGTATTAATGAGTCAGCAGATGCCAATTTGGCTACTACTTTTCTATGTTTTTGCTGATTCCTAGGATAAGAGTTTAGAGGAGGAGATCCCCATTTTTCTTTCTCCTTGCTAATTTACTACTAGATTCTTAGGCTCATCTTTCCCATCTTTTGATTCTTCACATTTTAGACTTTTAAGTCCCAGCACAGTAAGAAGGAAAAAAAAAAAAAAAAAAAAATCGAAGCAACCTCGATTAGTTTATTACTTAAGGTGCATTCTTTGAATGTTGTACAAAAAAAAAGCCATTTCAGAAAGTATTTATCAAGTACTTTTTACGCAAAAAAAGCATCTAGAAAAAAGTGACTCTTCTCCAAAAGAGCAGTTTGAAACTGCAACCTGCCAAACGGTTTTTTAGTCGAACATAGATGTCTTGAAAGATTCTGTATTAATGAGTCAGCCAGATTGCCACATTTCGGCTCACTACTTTTACTATGTTTCTTGGCTGATTCCTAGGACTAAGACGTTTAGAAGGCAGGAATGCCCCCATTTCTCTTTCTCCCTTGCTAATTCTACGCACTAGCATTCTTAGGTCATACTTCCCATCTTTGATTCCTTGCACACTTTTAGACTTTTAAGTCCCAGCACAGTCAAGAAGGAAAAAAAAAAAAAAAAAAAAAAAAAAATCAAATGATGCTAGTTGAGATAGAATAAAGCTAGTTAGAAGGAATGAAGAACGTGAGACTATTAAATGTAACAGGAGCTTATGGTGGGACAATGCAATCCTTTTCTTTTGATTTTACAATGGAAAATAGAAATGGAGATTCTTTGGGTAGAGTTCAAGTCATAAGTAAACGCATTGTGTTTCATGTGTAAACTGATCTCTGGTAAGTAGGGGTGTAAATAAGCTGAGTTGGCTCACAAGATGTTCGAGCTCCGCTCAAAAAAAGTTTGAAAAGTTCGGCTCAAATCGAGCTTTTATATATACATATATAATATTTATTTTAAACTTATTTGAGCCTCTTGCCGAGCTTGAGCTCAAAATTTGTCGAATTAAACTTGAGCCTCAAATCGAGCTCGAGTCTAAAATTTTCCGACTTGTCAAATTTCAAGCTGAGCCCAATTTTTGTCGACCTGAGCTTCGAGCCTGGCAGGTTTGAGCTGGGCTCAGCTTGTACTATGAATGTTTTATTATTCTTTATAAATCATATACTAATGGAAATAAAAATTATTAAAAGTGAATGGAAACTTTTAGGTCAAACCCTTCAGAAGGATGTTTGAAGTAATCTTGGTTATGTATGCTAGCTGCTAATTGTCTTAAGACTAAGGCAAAGTCACGTGGAAAATTAATGTTTCATGGAGCTTCTCAAGGTAATCTAAAGTGATATTACATGGGACAACATTGGGCTACTAATGTCCAACATACAAGGCAAATGTTGCAGAAATGTGAATGTTGATATAGATGTATGGCCATAGAATATTGATAAGATTTGATATCCGACAACAATGTGCAAGTAGCACGTGTTGGAGATAAAATGAAAGAAGGAAATCTGAACTGGATTAGTTCCTATATAGTTCTTGATGTGCCCTGGTTCGCAAGTGTGAGACTTTGATGATGGATTGTGTTAAAAGGTGAAGAGGTATACCTAAAACCACTTTGAGGGAAGTTATCTAAAAAAATTACTACTTCTTGGCATTAGTGTGAACTAGCTATGAGCAAGGAATGGAAGCAAATGATTAATGTAGCCGATCCTTGCTGGCTTGTGCTTAAGCTTAATTATTGTTCCTGTTGCCATCTTTTGGCTTTTCGGACGTTAAATTATTAAAACCCCAGGATCCTTGCAATGAAGAGGGATTAAGGATGATTGGTTGGCGGGGGGAAAAACGTTTAAGCCTTGTTTCTTTACATATAACACATGGTTGAGGACAAATAATCATGAGAAAGCTTTTGTGGTTATTAAATTTACAACCTTTGTGACTCTGAGTTTTTCTCAACGATGTTACTATGTCTCAAATTAAAGGATTTTTAGTATTTATTTTCATATTGTCATATGTTGGTGGCTTGCTTTGGTGCTTTACAAAAGGAAGGTCCCACTACATATCTGTGTGTGATAGGTTGATCGTGTATAAAAGTTTTTCATCTAATCTTTGATCTTGTTTTGGTTATCACTTTTACATCTATTCTTTTGCCTTGTTTTGACTTGTTCTTTTAATTTTCATTTAGAGATGTAGACACAGTTGCTGAGGCTTTGGAAGTGAATCCATTGGATTTTGTTTGCTTGACTGTAAGTATGGCTGCAAATTTTGTTTGCTATTGTGTTTTTCCTTATGTTCTCTATTTACATAGGCTTGTAGATTTTAGGAAGGACTGACAGATCACACATGTATTGACCTAGAAGAGGAAGTCCAACAAGCCAAAACTTGGCTCTATTGGCAATTGGCTCCAATGTAGAGAGGTTATGGATGCTACAGGAGAAAGTACTGGTGCAACTATATGTGGAAAGTGGCGCAGGTAAATTAATAATGATTTTCTTTTGGGTGATTGTGCCTGTGGTTTGTATTAAATGTGCATCCAATCAGAAACCTAATGAAATTTCAAATTATGCTTGTTAGAATGTTGAACCTGAAATCTCTGACTGGTTGTCTAAGACTCTTGCACGATAAGAGCCTTTGGGGTTTTACTCAAAAGACCTCTAATGTGCAGCACAAAAATCTAAATACTAGAGAAATGTGTACAATTGTAGCATACTTTGGTTGTATAATCTTTCTGGAAAATGTTGAGTTTTGAACAAAATTAATCACATGGAAAACTTATAATACTTACAATTTTGAATGTGATTGTAATTTTAGGGCTATTGCATCTAAAAATCTTGAATTTTGTGCAAAATTTCAATTACTGTATTCTTCTAATTTTATTAATTTCATGCCATATTTCATGATTAGTAGCAATTAAATCCAAAATGTAAGAATAATTTCATGCAGTATTTAACCTATGTCGATTTATGATTGAATTCATAATACATGGCAAGGCAAAATGAATAAGTGATTGTTAATTTATGCCCAACTAAAGTTCTCTAACACCTTTGAACTCCTTTCCATCTCTATAAGTTTGCAAAAGTTTGTCATTTGGAAACATGGGCTTATGTTTGTAGATTGTCAGCCACTTCAACATCACAATTTAATGCCTACTCAACATAAGTCCACTTCTCATGGCATGGCTCGAACTCAAAAACATTTCTCATAAATTATTCTTCAACAGCCCTTGAGGTCTGCCTTATTATATATTTTGTTCTGTACTGTTTGAAAAGTAGTACCTCTAGATCCTGAGCTAAACAGTTCTTTACCCATTAATGGGATGCGAGATGGCCAAAATACCCATATAATTATAATTCTCTGAAAAATTCCTATCTTCTAACTTCACTTTATAGGCTGATGAAGCAAACTTTCTCTCTTCTAGGTTCTTAATTGATTTGCTTTAAGATCTCTTCGTTGCCAAATATTTATTTGCTATCAAATGCAATCTAAGAATAAGATTTTTTTTTTTTTTTTCACATTTTATAGTTTTTGATGTCAATTAATTTTTGATTTTGTAAATCCAACTCAGTCAGCTTTTGCTCAAGTCAAATTCCTTCAGATCCAAACTTCCCAATTTAGAACTGGTGTATTGTTTCAATTTTTTTTTCGCCTTTTTTCTAAAGGAAAAAAGGAAAAGATTGAGACTCTTAGAAAAGGATTAGAATAATAGGAAAAAAAGAAAACAAAAAAAGGTATTTATTTTGTAAATTTTTATTGGTTTTTTTTAAATATAAGATCCAAGGTATTTGTTTCTTTAATCCAATGGCTTTGGCAATTCCTTCTTGGAGAGAGAGTTTGTGTTGAGAGATTTGTGTTTTAGCTTGTAGGCAGGCAACTATAACACTTCACTGTTTTTCTGTTGTCCATTTAATTGAAGGTATTTTGACGTGACATTTTGTATTCTTTTGCAGTGGATGCTAGTACTTTGGGAATGATTCATCATTTTTGGATCTTTGATAGTTTTATTAGCTTGCGGTCGTTTATAGCCCTGTGCATGTAGCCTTATTAATGGTGAATCATGCAAATTATTGTGTTATGTTAATTGTGCTTGTTCATGATTTAGTTTTGGCTCTTCCTTTGATGCTAACAAGTCGTAATTAGAGCTTATGGTTCAGACACTTTCTGATTTGAGAAAATTTGAAATTTGCAAGTGGTAGTCAATAAATTTTAAGTTCTGCAGATCTAAGCAGCAAATTGGAGAAGATGATTTACTATTTGGTGGAATTCAATCCAAAGTGGAGATTTGTTAGGGTTCATCTCTAATTTTCATTTGTTTTAGGATTCCTAATTCATAGATATATTTGCTATTTCGTTTTGATTTAGCAAACAAGTAACGGTTTTCTCTATAAATAGAATTCAATTGTAGGATATATTGGTTTTAGCCCAATGGATTTGGAAGTTTCTTTATGTGTAAGAGAGTATTTTGTTAAATTTAGCATTTTTGCTGCAGGTAGGCGAATATAATTTCCTCTCACTCTAATGTCCCTTTAGCTTGAGATTTTTTCTTTTTGAACCGGCTTGAGAGTATTTTGACTTTCGTTTCTGGTGGATATTAATAGTTTTGAGCTGATCTATTATATTTGTATATCTGTCATTATACTAAATCATTGGTGGTCTTTAGCCCCGTGGATGTTGTTCTGTTAAGGGTGAAGCATGTAAAGCATTATGCTCTGTTTTTGTGCTTTTTTCAAGATTCAATTTCTCCACACCAATCAAGTATTTTGCACTTCTATTGGTATGAACAGATATCACGATAAACTGAAGAATCAAATAAGCATATCTAATCTGAAATTGCTGATATTGGAGTCCCTTTAAGGTACAGGGGAACAGAAATCATGACGGACTTGGAACCACATATTTCAAAATTACTTGACAATATACGTTCTATGTGATTGGAAGCACAGAGGTTAGAGAGAAGCTGAGACCACAATGTTTGCTGGTGTATCCTATTCCTTTCAGACCAAGTCACATAACTGATTACTTTTAAGCACTACCTTGAGGAAAGAAGTTCTATTTTGTTATTAGAGACTTACTGCTGGATTTGAGAAGAGAAAATCTTGCTGACTTTCAGTAAACTCTTTACCAGGGTCATATCTCTATTCAACATCACTTGGACTCTGTTACTTCTTGCAAGTGAATATGGATACATCCGTCCATGCCCTTGGAACTAAACCCTTTTTGTGATTGTCTATGCGAACTTCCGACAAGAATGTTTTTAATCAGTAATGGTAGGCCTGCCGACCCTGGTGATGTTGTAGCATGTCAGGAATTATGTGTCATTACATTAGAATAGAACTGGTAGTGTATCTGGCGTCTTGAACTTATCTAAGCCTATTATTTTGAATTTTTAGGGGGTTTATCGCAGGATTAATGTAGTCTGCCTTTGTTCTTGGCAAAATGAGAATTGTTTCCCTCAGCTTAAAGTGAGACGGTAACAAAAGTGCTGATTCCCTTCATGGTTCTTGGATAACTCAAAGGAAGGTCTGCTTGGATGAGGCTTCTGTCCTCTTAATGGGTGCACACTTGCCGTCAGAATCTTTCCCACTGGCAGAATCACATTTCTTAAAGTCGCTTGATCATTCTCTAGTGGAAGACTAGCATCAAATTTGGTTATCTTTGTCCCCTTGAATTGCTTGCCATCTTGTCTGTTCATTATAATGCCTCCTAACATTGACCTGAAGATCCGCAAAGCTTTAGAACTCATCATTAATTAATGTGGTTTAACTGGGAAAATACCCCTAGAAAATGCTTTCTAGGCTTAAAAAATTGCAAGACAGTGTACTACAGTTGACACTGTAGTATTTATAAATTAGTGAACTTTAAATTACTAAGCATATGATTATGGAATTTCTCAATACAGGGATATTATTTGATAAATTTGAATTGAGGCTCAACATTCAATTGAAGTCAACTAGAAATCACCTTCTGAATTATAATAAGAAAGTCCAGAGAAGTAAAGATGAGTTGTTTTCTGCACTTGTTTTATTTCCTATCTAATGTATAAATTGCAGTTCTTATTCCATGCATGTGTGGGATATTGCTCTCCTTTTCCTTGCTTTTCCATTGTTTTAACTTGTGCATGTCTGCATGCACGTAAGCATGCATGAATTGATCTTGCATTTGCATTTGTGTTTGTTGTTAATAATGGACAAGAACATTTATTTCTCTTTTGATATAACAGGGCTCCTCTATTTGAAGTCCAAACTGATGACTGGGAGTGCTTTTGCTCTGTCCTTTGGGACCCAATTCATGCTGATTGTGCTGTACCTCAGGTGAATTAAGTTTTTGACTGTTGATGTTTGTTCAGCTTTCCATCGTTGGATTTGTGGCCTTCTATATATTAAAAGCTCATAGGTATATTAAAAGTCTAGATGCTTCAATTGTTATGAGAATTGCATTCCTAGATTTATATTTAAATACATTCCTTTAAGGTTCCTTTGTAATTGATTTTTGATTATGAACTTAGACAAGATCAATGATGTTATATATATATTATATCTTAAATAACATTCCTTTAAGGTTCCTTTGTAATTGATTTTGATTATGAACTTAGACAAGGCTCAATTGATGTTATATTATATATATATATATATATATATATATATATTATACTATATATATATACAGGTATGATCCCCAGGTATATACAGGTATGATCCCCAGGGACTGAAATGGTAGAACAGTGAACATGAATATCAGCAATCAAATTCTTGTACTTTGTTCTATTTGGTTGTGGGAAAATCTCAGTTTGCTGGTGGAAAATTATACAGTTGACCAAATTAAAAAGCATTGGGCACTTCTCACATCAGATTTTAGTTGCTATGTTGAACCCAAAAGTTCTGATTGCATTATTTTAGTTTCAACTTGTGTTTTCAAATTCAACCAAGGTTTGGTTTCTACAAGTTCCATGCTTTGTTTTGTAAGTGCATTTCAATTCTCTTACACATACACATCCCAAAAGTCTGCTGTTGAGGTAAATGGCTGTCAAATAAATCCATCTTTTTTTTTATGTTATGTATAATTTCTAATGCCATATATCTAAACAATGGCTAATATTTTGCCCATGACGTACTTCTTTAGTTGCTTCGACTAGAACGATCTGTGTCTCAGAGGCGTGCCTTACTTAAGGCTCAAGGGCTTGCGCCTCAACAGTCCTCAGGCGGGTCACTTCACTCAGGCTATCGCCTCCAGGCAGAGGCGTGCGCTTTTATGCGCCTTTTTTGCACCTAAGGCTCAAGAAAGGCGCTCCTTTCTATTTTTTTGTTTTTCTGAAGTAGTCACTTAGCTTTTGTGATCTAGCCTCCACTCCTTCATCTAGCACTCACCTCTTGCAATCTAGTTTTTTTCCAATAGCCATTCAGATATGCCTTTCTCATTTTCTCTTCCTATACTTGCTTTTAATTTTTTTTTTCCCCATTTTCTCGATTCTACAGTTTTCTATCTTAACTCTAATATCTTAAAATATAACTTGTCATGTTGCTTTTTTTTTTTTTTTTTTTTTTGTGTTTCTTTCCATGTTTTTCTATTTTTTTTTTTTTTTTTTTTTTTTTCCTGATTTATGTGTGTTTCTTTCCATGTTTTTCTATTTTTTTTTTTTTCATTTTTTTATATCTTAAAACATAATTTTCAGATTTATGTGTTTACATTATTTTTTAATTTATTTATGCGCCTCACTTCACTCAGGCTCGCGCCTTTGCCCAGAGGCTAGCAACTAGGCTCTAGCAACCTTTTGCGCCTTAGTGCGCCTTTGGTCTTTAATTGCTATGGTCTCTGCCCTATTCTTTTATACCACTGCAGATAGTTTTTGGATATTGGAAATTCAAATTTTTGGCAGTTCAGTATGGCATATCTGAAAATCCTGTATGTTATGTGTGCGTGTGCGTGTACAAATATCCACCGTGTTTAAGGAATTGACTTGGATGCGTATATTGTGTCCGTGTGTTCGTTGGGAGGCATATTTGCTTTCCTTCCAAGAAAGTTGCAAAGTGGATAAAGTCATCAGCCTGACATAAAACTAGTTTGCCATTGTTAGTCAATTTCTTTGATTGGATAAATATGTAGTAGCTCACTGGAGAGAAATTGCTCTTGTTCTTTAACTAATGTACTGTTTGACTGATTTTCCATGTATTTCCTGCAGGAGCTGGACACAGATGAAATTCTGAAGCAACTAAAGTATATTGAGATGGTATGTTTGGATTCGAGCTTCTTTCAGTCTTTACTATTATGAAAGCTGTCTGATTGCACTGACATGCCGGATGAGGCTGATGTCTGGTTGATTGTATTCCTTAAATGTGTCCATTAGAGTGAGTACAGAGCTCGCATTCACATTGAATATGGACTAATTCTATGGGCAAGCGTGAAGCCACTGTTAATTCTTTTTTTTTTTTTTTTGGTCCAATAAATTGTCAGAATGGTAGTGAAACCTCAGAATCGGATTGTCTTATCACTCACATCGTTTGTCATGGAGAAATGAAATAGAACCAAATAATGGTAAAAAATCAGTAGAATTTTATCATAGGATAGTCTCTATTGCCATGTGAAATCAACCTTGAGGTCTAGGATCCTACTTTTTGTTTTTAGGCCACAAATGCACTTCTGTGCTATAGTTTCAATCTTTCATTACTTTGTTTAACATGAAACTATGCTGCGTAGCTGAGGCCCCGGCTTGCTGCTAATCGGCGAAAATTAGGCAACACAAAGAATGATGATGATTCAAAGGACAATGTAGAGGATGTGCCAAATACATGAACTCACCACTAGGACATGATTTTGTTGGAAAAGTATCAATACAGTTTGGGAATGTACAGTCATAGAAATCATTCCATAGCCAAGAATTTTGAAATTGTGATACTTGACACGGTTGTAATGAAAATTGTTGCAGACTGGAAAATCAGAGTAAATATGTTTGGATTCTTGTGCATTATTTTATGTGCTATTTGCTTCCTTAGATGTATTGTATTGCTCTTTCCCTGCAGTTGCTAGCTACTTGTATCGTCAAATGCAAATGCTAGCAGAACTTTATCTGGGTTGTAAAATTATAGTTTCCTGTCCACTTCAATTGATTTCTTTTGTGGAATTAATTGTATGTTTTCTGGACTAGGAGATTTGACAATGATACTAATGGACTGATTTCTCATTAGGGTTAAAATTCCAGTACGTAGAGGCAGTATTGAAAACAAATTTCCCATTTCAAAACTGCTCATCCCTCTTTTTCTAAGGATTTACCTGGTGTGAGATATCACATTGTTTGAGAAACTCTAAATGCTGTCGGAGTAAAGGATCGTCAACTAGGGCGTTCTAGTGTGTTGTAGAAAAAAAATGAAAGGATTATTTCGTTTCTGATAGTTATTTCTTTAATCAGTGCATAAGATCATACTCTGGATCGAAATCATGGGGAGTACTACTTGATCATTTCTTCCATCAAGTGAGATTCTTTATGGTTAAAGATTCTCTTTCTAGTTGCTCTAGAGCAATTAGGTGATTTTCTAGAAGAAATGTGGGGTTTGTTTCTGGCGGCAACATGCTATGGGGTTAAATCAATATGTTCTAAGAATAAATTTTTGAATATTAAACTCATCGATTCTCTTTCAAAAAAAAAAAAAAAAAAAAAATAAACTCATCGATTCTCTTCAAAAAAAAAAAAAAAAAAAAAAAAAACATCGATTTGCCTAACATGTAAAATGGGTGCATAAGGATGTTCTGCTCAGCTTGGAATACAATCATAAAGTTGAAAGTACTGGAGATTCCTATAGGCATACCATCAGAAAAGGCTACTAATACTTGTATTTGCTCTGCTATTTTGCCCAAGCCTGGCTGAGGAAGAGTTAGGGGGCGTAAAACAAAAAAAAAGATTTGGGTCGCTTGTCTTGGAATAAATGGGATAAAATGGATTAATATTGGTTCAATTTGACTCATTATTAGAGATCGATCTTGAATTTGACGGATCATTCCTTTTTCTACTGATATATATTCCTTTTTCTACTGATATATGAAATATGAGATTTTGCAAGGTTGATTCTTATATCACAAATTAGACCATTTGTGCTTACTTCAACAAAAGAAGCGCAAGCCTCAGTCTATCAATAACCGAGGGATTTACCTTCTAATTGATTCTACTGCCCCGAAGGTTCGAATCAAATGAATCTCGAGAATTGTGAAAAGAACCACTATCGCAGAGTGAAATAGAACATGAAACCGTAAGCTCCCAATCAATGGGAGGAGCCTAGGGCTCTTACCGTGTGCCTGTTGAAGAATGAGCTAATGACTCATAGGCCCATTCGTCCATCAAATACTCCAACACTCTACCTTTGTCATATATTTTATACATCGCACTAGATAGATATCATATTCATGGAATACGATTCACTTTCAAGATGTCCATTTCAGTCATTTTATTCAATTCAACGATTGATCAAACAAAATTTCAAATTTTAATAAATAATAAATTACATTAACTTAGATCAACCAAATCATCATTAATCAGTAGAATTGGAAAGCGGGCACTAAGATTTCGGAGTGATGCTTGTTAGTTAAAAGACCCAAGTAGTAACTCCTTTGGATTGAAAAATCAATCTGATTTACGTTGTATCCTTCGCCCCATGCTACTTGTGTCAAAGCATAAGCTAGTGATGCTTTCAGTTACAGGACTCTCACCATCTAAAGTGCAGCACTCCACGTCGCTTAATGGATACAAGTTACTCTAGGGATAACAAGCTGATCTTTCCTAAGAGCTCACATCGATGGGAAGTTCTGGCACCTCGATGTCGACTCAAGGGCCTACCCTGTTAGGTAAATATTTAATGCGTTCGCCTACTGGAGAAGTTACTTTTGGAGGAGAAACTATGCATTTTTGGGATCTACGTGCTTCTTGGTTAGAACCTCTAAGAGGTCCAAATGGTCCAAAGAGGTCCAAATGGTTTGGACTTGAGTAGGTTGAAAAAAGACATACAACCTTGGCAAAACGCCGTTTCGCAGAATATATGATCTATGCGCCTTTAGGTTCGTTGAATTCTGTAGGTGGCGTAGCTACCAAGATCAATGTAGTCAATTATGTCTCTCCTAATAGTTGGTTAGCTACCTCTCATTTTGTTCTAGGGGTTCTTCCTATTCATAGGTTATTTATGGCACACGGAAGGGGCTCGTGCAGTCGCAGTAGGATTTGAAAAGGAATCGATCGTGATTTTGAACCTGTTCTTTCCATGACTCCTCTTAACTAAGACAAGAGCCGAGATCGCCCCTTTCATTCTGGGACAACGGAGGGATCGTACCATTCGAGCCTTTTTTTTCATGCTTTTCTTGGAGGTCTGGAGAAAGCTGCAATCAATAGGATTTTCCTAATCCTCCCTTCTAGAAAGGCGAAAGGCGAGGTGTGAAGTGAGAGAAAAGGGATTTCATAATTGGGGTTTTGAATAAGACGGCCTTTTCAGTTTTTTTTTTCATATTGAAAAAGTAATAAGAATGAGGGGTGTTACGCTTTTTATCATCCTAGCGTCGACCTAATTTTCCGTAGGATCTCTCCTACAGTATCTTCACTGGAAGTAGAGCTTGATTTCTTCCTAAGACGGTATTTATATTTTCAATTAAGATGGAATGATTTTTTAAATGAAAAAATAATGAATAATATCAAAGTATATTGTCTCCTGCTTAGACCGACAAATCCATGAGAATTTTTATATCTTCTATTCAAAGACAAGAAAAAAAGTCTAAATATTCTGATGGTTTAGAGGGATTTAACTCTTATTGAATTGATGAGAAAGGAAATATTTATTATCGAACCTATTCGTTTGAACTAGAGTTTTGATGTATACCACGCACCTGAATTTTCATACAGTAATGTCTATCTCTTACCAAAAACAAGCCATTTATGGATATTATCGGGAAGTTTGTGCAGATCCAGTATAGTTCCTTTTTCACTACACAAGGATCAAGATCAAATGAACTTTCACTACACAAGGATCAAGATCAACATGAACGTTCATTCTATTTCTGTCAAAAGAAGAATATATTTTTCTAGTCTTTTCTGTAGATAATGATCAAGTTTAAACACAAATTCATTAGTTCGGCATTTTTGGTTAAAAAGAAAGAAGAGCTTTATTTTCTTAAATTTAATTTAATAAATTTGCCAAAAATCAAGATTCAAGTTTAAATTTTAACTCTCTTTATTTTCAACCACGAAGAAGAAAAATAGATTTAGAAAATTCGTCAAATTTCAAAAAATAAAGCAATTAGAAAATAATTTCTATTGGAATAAAAAGAAATAAGTAAACAAGTTCCTCGATGCGCTTCTAGCTTCATTACGGATTGGTCTTTCATTCAAGCCTAACTTGTATCCATGTTGTAGGGTTGCACGTGTGGGTTGGAGTGATTTAAAGTTACCTGATCTATATGTGCAGGGTCAACGATTTTTTTTACCCAACCTAATCATTAAATTACGTGAACCGCAGATTATAAACGGGTTTGGTTAGGTGTGGATTCAATGTAAACCGGCAAGTCAAATAAATTGATAATTAATAAATTATTTTTAAATAAAATACAAAACACTTTAGAGAATAGTAAAAAAAATTAAATTTATTTTAAAATTCTTAATTATATAATTAATTTTTCACAAACTACAAATATATTTGAATGGACAATATTAAAATTAAATTTCTTAACGAAATGTTCTATTATTATCAGTCATCATGATCATAATCAACATAATTGAAAATTAAATTTCACTAATAAAAAAGAACGATTAGGAAAAATAAAAAATACTTAGTAATATAATTTATAAATGGGTTTAATTAAACTGCAATATACTCAAAAGCAAAAGATATTATGTACTAAATCTTGTAAATAATTTAGTATTTATATTCAAATAGCAAATCAAATCAACTAAATAATTCATAATTATTTATAGATTAGGTCAAGTATGTGCGATTTATCTTTAGTGAAAACCCGTGATCCAACTCAAACCCGTAAAATTATAAAAATGATCTCTAACCCAAACCCATTATATTTTTCAAACCCGCCGATTGAGTTGGATCGGATTGAATCGCTTCGAATTGGATCGGTTATAACGGGTTCATGTGCGGTCCGTTTCATACTCAGCTTAACCAGCTGCTTCTTGTGTGTTAGAGGTATATAAATAAATTTTGAGTTAATTTCTACTTGGATCGAACTTGTCGTCCAGTTTATATTTGAAGTTGATGTTACATTTCTGCGGCGCATGTAAAATAATTCTACATGATTTTTTCCCAGTTATTTGATATTCAGGGAGATTACCATGGTTATTTTTTACGTGTGCAGTATGGACATCGCTAAGCCTCAAGCCAGGATAGACTTCTGTGTTGGGTTGTGAGTCGTGACAGCATTCTTACTTTTAATACTTCCTTCCCATTCAAAAAAATAAGTTCATTTTCTATTTTTTATACAGATTAAAAATAATAATAATCATGATTAAATAATATTATTTATATAATTTATACTATGCTTCAACTTAAATGACACATTGAGCAATTATTATATTGAAATAATAAATAGAAATTATTAAAAATAAGATTAATAAAAGTAAAATAGACAATTTAAGATTAACAACAACTATGATATTAATAAAGGACAGTAACTATATTTTTGGGATAAACCAAAAAAGAAAAGATTACTATTCTTTTTGGGCATGGAGAAAGAAATAATATCTAACTTTGGTATTGTTTTATGTATGTTAAAGATTTTTTTTTTTTTATTCTATTCAGGAGGTATAAAAAAGGGCTGAAGTGACATTTAAGTTTGAGCATGTATAAATTATCATAAATAAAATTATTATTTAATCATGATTATTATTATTTTTTAATCGGTATAAAAATAGGAAAATGAACTATTTTTTTTGAATGGGAAGGAGTATTAAAGTAGAATTGCTGTCACGACTCACAACCCAAACCAGAAGTCAACCTGGCTTTGAGGCTAAGCCGATGTCCAACCACACGTAAAAATACCCCATGGTAAATCTCCCTGAATAACAATAACTGGGGAAAAAAAACATCAGTAGAATTATTTTTACATTGCCCGCAGAATGTACATTCAACTTCAAATTAATAAACTGACGACAAGTTCGATTCCAAGGTAGAAATTAACTCCAAATATTTAGTTTATTACCTCTAACCACCCAAAGAAGCAGCTGGTTTAAGCTGGAGTATGAAAAACGCGACCGCACATGACCGTTATAACCGATCAATTCGAGCGATTCAATCGATCCAACTCAATCCGGCGGTTGAAATATAATGGGTTGGTTAGAGGATCATTTTTTATAATTACGGGTTGAGTTGGATCACGGGTTCACTAGATAAATCCACATACTTGGACCTAATCTATAAATAAATATGAATTATTTAGTTGATTTTTGATTTTGCTATTTTGAATATAATTACTAAATTTTTATCAGATTTAGTACCATAATATCTTTGCTTTTGGAGTAATATTGCAGTTTAAAATTAAACCCATTATATAATTATATTACTAAGTATTTTTATTTTCCTAATTCGGTTCTTTTTTATTAGGAAATTTAATTTTTCATTATTGATTATTCATGATGATGATATAATGAACATGTTTTTAAGAAATTTAATTTTATAGTTGTTATTCAAATATATTTGTAGGTTTGTGAAAATTATTATATAATTAAGATTTTAAATACAATTAATTTTTTTACTAATTCTCTTAAAGTGTTTGTATTTTATTTTAAAAATAATTTATTATTATCATTTATTTTGACTTTGCCGGTTTACATTGAATCCACACCTAACCCAACCCGTTATAATCGCGGATTCACGTATTAATGAATTAGGTTGGGTAAAAAAAATCGTTGACCTGCACATATAGATCAGGGTACTTTAAATTCACTCAACCCAAACCACGTGCCAAACCCTACACATGGGATACAAGTTATGGCTTGAAATGAAAGACAATCCCGAATTGAAGCTAGACCAATCGAGGAACTTTGTTTACTTATTTCTTTTATTCCATAGAATTATATTCTAATTGCTTTATTTTTTTGAATTTCGATTTTCTTAAATCTATTTTTTCTTCTTCGTTGGTCTGAAAATAAAGAGAGTTAAAATTTAAACTTTGATCTTGATTTTTGGCAAATTTATTATTAAAATTTAAAGAAATAAGCTCTTACTTTCTTTTTTACCCAAAAAATCCGCAACTAATGAATTTGTGTTTAACTTGATCATTTATCTACAGAAAGACTAGAAAATATATCTTCTTTTTGACAGAAATAGATATGAACGTTCATTTGATCTTGATCCTTGTGTAGTGAAAAAGGAACTATACATGGATCTGCACAAACTTCCCGATAATATCCATAAAATTGGCTTGTTTTTTGGTAAGAGATAGAATTACTGTATGAAAATTCAGGTGCGTGGTATACATCAAAACTCTAGTTCAAACGAATAGGGTTCGATAATAAAATTTCCTTTCTCATTCAATTCAATAAGAGTTAAATCCTCCTAAACCATCAGAAATATATACTTTTTTCTTGGTCTTTGAATAGAAGATATAAAAATTCTATGGGATTTGTCGGTTCTAAGCAGGGAGACAATATACTTTATATTATTCATTATTTTTTCATTTTAAAAATTCATTCCATCTTAATTGAAAATATAAATACCGTCTTAGGAAGAAATCAAGCTCTACTTCCATGAAGATACTTAGGAGAGAATCCTACGGAAAATTAGGTCGACGCTTAGGATGATAAAAAAGCGTAACACCCCTCATTCTTATTACTTTTTCAAGATGAAAAAAAAAACTGAAAAGGGCCGTCTTATTCAAAACCCCAATTATGAAATCCCTTTTCTCTCACTTCACACCTCGCCTTTCGCCTTTCTTAGGAAGAGGAGGATTAGGGGAAATTCCTAGTTGATTGCAAGCTTTCTCCAGACCTCCAAGAAAAAGCATGAAAAAAAAAGGTCGAATGGTTACGATCCCTCCGTTGTCCCAGAATGGAAAGGGGCGATCTCGGCTCTTGTCTTATGTTAAGAGGGAGTCATGGAAAGAACAGGTTCAAAAATCACGATCGATTCCTTTTCAAATCCTTACTGCGACTGCACGAGCCCCTTTCCGTGTGCCATTAAAATAACCTATGAATAGGAGAACCCCTAGAACCAAAAATGAGGGTAGCTAACCAACTATTAGGAGAGACCATAATTGACTTACATTTGATCTTGGTAGCTTACGCCACCTACAGATTCAACGAACCTAAAGCGATAGATCATATATTCTGCGAAACGGCGTTTTTTGCCAAGGTTGTATGTCTTTTTTCAACCTACTCAAGTCCAAACCATTCTTGGACCTCTTAGAGGTTCTAACCAAGAAGCACGTAGATCCAAAAATGCATGTTTTTCTCCTCCAAAAGTAACTTCTCTCCAAGTAGGCGAACGCATTAAATATTTACCTACAGGGTTGGCCTTGAGTCGACATCGAGGGTGCCAGAACTTCCCCGATGTGAGCTCTTAGGAAAAGCATCAGCTGTTATCCCAGAGTAAACTTGTATCCATTAAGCGACGTTGGAGTGCTCACTTTAGATGTGAGAGTCCTGTAAACTTGAAAAGGCATCAACTAGCTTATGCTTTGACACAAGTAGCATGGGCGAAGGATTTACAACGTATAATCCAGATTGATTTTTTCAATCCAAAGGAGTTACTACTTGGGTCTTTTAACTAACAAGCATCACTTCCGGAAATCTTAGTGCCCGCTTTCCAATTCTACTGATTAATGATGATTTTGGTTGATCTAAGTTAATGTAATTTTATTATTTTATTAAAATTTTGAAATTTTTTTGATCAATCGTTGAATTGAATAAAATGACTGAAATGGACATCTTGAAAGTGATCGTATTCTCATGAATTATGATATCTATTCTAGTGCCGATGTATAAATATTATGACAAAGGTTTAGAGTGTTGGAGGTATTTGATGGACGAATGGGCCTTATGAGTCATCTAGCTCATTTCTTCAACAGGCAAGCACGGTAAGAGCCCTTAGGCTCCTTCCATTGATTGGCGAGCTTACGGTTTCATGTTCTATTTCACTCTGCTGATAGTGGTTCTTTCACCAATTCTCGAGATGTTCATTTTGATTTCGAACCTTCGGAGGCAGTAGAATCAATTAAGGTAAATCCCTCGCCGTTATTTGATAGACTGAGGCTTGCGCTCTTGTTGAAGTAAGCACCAAATGGTCTTAATTTGTGATATAAGAATCAACTTGGCAAAATCTTCATATTTCATATATCAGTAGAAAAAGGAATGATCCGTCAAATTCAAGATCGATCTCTTAATAATGAGTCAAATTGAAACCAATATTAATCCATTTTATCCCATTTATTCCAAGACAAGCGACCCAAATCTTTTTTTTTTGTTTTACGCCCCCTAACTCTTCCTCAGCCAGGCTGGCAAAATAGCAGAGCAAATTACAAGTATTAGTAGCCTTTTCTGATGGTATGCCTATAGGAATCTCCAGTACTTTCAACTTTATGATTGTATTCCAGCTGAGCAGAACATCTTGCCCCATTTTACATGTTATGCAAATCGATTGTTTTTTTTTTTTTTTTTTTGAAAAAGAGAATCGATTGAGTTTTAATATTCAAAAAATTTATTCTTAGAAATCATATTTGATTAACCCCATAAGCATTGTTGCCAGCCAGAGAAACAAACCCCACATTTCTTCTAGAAAATCACCTAATTGCTCCTAGAGCAAACTAGAAAGAAGAATCTTTTAACCATAAGAATCTCACTTGATGGAAGAAATTGATCAAGTAGTACTCCCATGATTTCGATCCAGAGTATGGATCTTATGCACTGATTAAGAATAAACTATCAGAAACCGAAATAATCCTTTTCATTTTTTTTCTACAACACCACTAGAACGCCCTAAGTTTTGACGATCCTTACTCCGACAGCATTTAGAGTTCTCAAACAAATGTGATATCTCACACCAGGTAAATCCTTAGAAAAAGAGGGATGAGCAGGTTTTTGTTGAAATGGGAAAATTTGTTTTCAATACTGCCTCTACGTACTTGGAATTTTTAACCCTAAATGAGAAATTCAGTCCATTAGTATCATTGTTCAAATCTCCTAGTCCAGAAAACATACAATTAATTCCACAAAAGAAATCCAATTGAAGTGCGACAGGAACTATAATTTTACAACCCAGATAAAAGTTTCTTGCTAGCATTTGCATTTGGACGATACACAGTAGCTTAGCAAACTGCAGGGAAAGGAGCAATACAATACATCTAAGGAAGCAAATAGCACATTAAAATATGCAACAAGAATCCAAACATATTTTTACTTCTGATTTTCCAGTTCTGGCAACAATTTTTCATTACAACCGTGTCAAGTATCACCAATTTCAAAATTCTTGGCTATGGAATGATTTCTATGACTGTACATTCCCAAACTGTATTTATACTTTTCCAACAAAAAAATCATGTCCTAGTGGTTGAGTTCATTGTATTTGCACATCCTCTACATTGTCCTTTGAATCAATATCATTTTTGTGTTGCCTAATTTTCGCCGTATTAGCAGCAAGCCGGGGCCTCAGCTACGCAGCATAGTTTTCATGTTAAACAAAGTAATGAAAGATTTGAACTATAGCACCAGAAGTGCATTTGTGGCCTAAAAACAAAAGAGGATCCTAACCTCAAGGTTTGATTTCCACATTGGCCAATAGGAGAACTTATCCTATGATAAAATTTCTACTGATTTTTTACCATTATTTGGTTCTATTTCATTTCTCCATGACAAACGTGTGAGTGATTAAGACAATTCCGATTCTGAGGTTTTCACTACCATTCTGGACATTATTGGACCAAAAAAAAAAAAAAAAAGATTAAACAGTGGCCTTCAGCTTGCCCATAGAATTAGTTCCATATTCAATGTGAATGCGAGCTCTGTACTCACTCTAATGGACACATTTAAGGAATACAATCAACCAGGACATCAGCCTCATCCGGCATTGTCAGTGCAATCAGGACAGCTATCATAATAGGTAAGACTGAAAGAAAGCTCGAATCCAAAAATACCATCTCAATATACTTTAGTTGCTTCAGAATTTCATTCTGTGTCCAGCTCCTGCAGAAAATACATGGAAAATCAGTCAAACAGTACATTAGTTAAAAAAACAAGAGGCAATTTTCTCTCCAGTGCTACTACAATTTATCCAATCAAAGAAATTGACTTAACAATGGCAAACTAGTTTTATGTCCAGGCTTGATGACTTTATCACACTTTTGCAACTTTCTGGAAGGAAAGCAAATATGCCTCCCAACGAACACCACGGACACAATTATACGCATCCAAGTCAATTCTTTAAACACGGTGGATTAATTTTACACGGCACCCACGCACAACATAACATACAGGATTTTCAGATATCCATACTGAACTGCCAAAAATTTGAATTCCAATATCCAAAAAAACTATCTGCAGTGGGTATAAAAGAATAGGGCAGAGACCAATCAATTAAAGACCAAAGGCGCACTAAGGCGCAAAAGGTTGCTAGAGCCTAGTGCTAGCTTCTGGGCAAAGGCGCCGAGCCTTGAGTGAAGTGAGGCGCATAAATAAATAAAAAATAATGTAAAACCACATAAATCTGAAAAATTATGTTTTAAGATTATAAAAAAATGAAAAAAAAAAAAAAAATAGGAAAAAAACATGGAAAGAAACACACATAAATCAGGAAAAAAAAAAAAAAAAAAAAGCAACATGACAAGTATATTTTAAGTATTATTAGAGTTTAGATAGGGAAACTGTTAGAATCGAGAAAATGGGGAAAAAAAAAATTAAAAGCAAGTATTAGGAAGAGAAAATGGAGAAGCATATCTGAATGGCTATTGGAAAAAAAAACTAGATTGCAAGAGGTGAGTGCTAGGATGAAGGAGTGGAGGCTAGATCAACAAAAAGCTAAGTGGAACTACTTCAGAAAAAAACAAAAAAAATAGAAAGGAGCGGCCTTTCTTGAAGCCTTAGGTGCAAAAAAGGCGCATAAAAAGCCGGCACGCCTTCTGCCTGGAGGCGATAGCCTGAGTGAAGTGACCGCCTGAGGACTGTTGAGCGCAAAGCCCTTGAAGCCCTTAAGTAAGGCACGCCCTCTTGAGGACACAGATCGTTCTAGTCGAAGCAACTAAAGAAGTACGTCATGGGCAAAAATATTAGCCATTGTTTTTAGATATTATGGCATTAGAAATTATACATAACATAAAAAAAAAAGATGATTTATTTGACAGCCATTTACCCTCAACAGCAGACTTTTGGATGTGTATGTGTAAGAGAAGTGAAAAATGCACTTACAAAAACAAAGCATGTAACTTGTAGGAAACCAAACCTTTGGTTGATTTGGAAAACACAAGTTTGAAACTTAAAATAATGCAATCAGAACTTTGGGTTTCAACATAGCAACTAAAATCTGATGTGAGAAGTGCCCAATGGCTTTTTAATTTGGTCAACTTATAATTTTCCACCAGCAAACTGAGATTTTCCCACAACCAAATAGAAACAAAAGTACAAAGATTTGATTGCTGATATTCATGTTCACTGTTTCTACCATTTTCAGTCCCTGGGGATCATAACCTGTATATATATATATTATATATTATATATATTATATATATAATATATATATATAACATCATTGATTCTTGTCTAAGTTCATAATCAAAAATAATTACAAAGGAACCTTAAAAGAATGTATTTAAAATTAAATCTAGGAATGCAATTCTTTCATAACAATTGGAAGGCATCTAGACTTTTAATATACCTATGAGCTTTTAATATATAGAAGGCCACAAATCCAACGATGGAAAGCTGAAACAAACATCAACAGTCAAAAACTAATTCACCTGAGGTACAGCACAATCAGCATGGAATTGGGTCCCAAAAGGACAGAGCAAAAGCACTTCCCAGTCATTCAGTTTGGACTTCAAAATAGGAGGAGCCCTGTTATATCAAAAAAGAATAATGTTCTTGTCCATTATTAACAACAAAAACAAAATGCAAATGGCAAATCAATTCATGCATGCTTACGTGCATGCAGACATGCACAAGGTTAAAACAATGGAAAGCAAGGAAAAGAGAAGCAATATCCCACACATGCATGGAAATAAGAACTGCAATTTATACATTAGATAGGAAATAAAACAAGTGCAGAAAACAAACTCATTCTTTACTTCTCTGGACTTTCTTATTTTATGAATTCAGAAGGTGATTTCTAGTTGACTTCAATTGTGAATGTTGAGCCTCAATTCAAATTTAATCAAATTAATATCCCTGTTTATTTGAGAAATTCCATAATCATATGCTTAGTAATTTTAAAGTTCACTAATTTATAAATACTACAGTGTCAACTGTAGTACACTGTCTTGCAAATTTTAAAGCTTAGAAAGTTTTCTAGGGGTATTTTTCCCAGTTAAACCACATTAAATTAATGATGAGTTCTAAAGCTTTGCGGATCTTAGGTCAATGTTGGAGGGCATTATAATGAACATGACAAGATGGCAAGCAATTCAAGGGGACAAAGATAACAAATTTGATTGCTAGTCTTTCCACTAGAGAATGATCAAAGCGACTTTTTTAAGAAAATGCTGATTTTTCTGCCCAGTGGGAAAGATTCTGACGCAAGTGTGCACCCATTAAGAGGACAGATAGCCTCATCAAGGCAGCCTTCCTTTGAGTTATCCAAAACCATGAAGGGAATCAGCACTTTTGTTACGTCTCACTTTAAGCTGAGGGAAACCAATTTCTTCATTGTTTGCCAAGAACAAAGGCAGACTTACATTAATCCTGCGATAAACCCCCTAAAAATTCAAAATAATAGCTTAGATTAAGTTCAAGACGCCAGATACACTACCAGTTCTATTCTAATGTAATGACACATAATTCCTGACAATGCTACAACATCACCAGGGTCGGCCAGGGCCTACCATTACTGATTAAAAACATTCTTGTCAAGAAAGTTCGCTAGGACAATCACAAAAAGGGTTTTAGTTCCAGGCATGGACGGATGTATCCATTATTCACTTGCAAGAAGTGAAACAGAGTCCAAGTTGATGTTGAAGTAGAGATATGACCCTGGTTTTAAAGAGTTTAGGAAAGTCAGCAAGGATTTTCTCTTTCAAAATCCAGCAAGTAAGTTCTCTAATAACAAAATAGAACTTCTTTCCTCAGGTATAGTGCTTAAAAGTAATCAGTTATGTGACTTGGTCTGAAAGAATAGGATACACCAGCAAACATTTGTGGTCTCAGCTTCTCTCTAACCTCTGTGCTTTTCCAATCACATAGAACGTATATTGTCAAGTAATTTTGAAATATGTGGTTCTCCAAGTCCGTCATGATTTCTGTTCCACCTGTACCTTAAAGGGACTCCATATCAGCCAATTATCAGATTAGATATTGCTTTTATTTGATTCTTCAGTTTATCGTGATATCTGTTCATACCAAATAGAAGTGCAAAATACTTTGATTGGTGTGGAGAAATTTGAATCTTTGAAAAAAGCACAAAAAACCAGAGCATAATGCTTTACATGGCTTCACCCCTTACAGAACAACATCCACGGGGCTTAAAGACCACCAATGATTTTTAGTATTAATGACAGATATACAAATTATAATAGACAGCTCGAAAACTATTAATATCCACCAGGAAACGAAAGTCAAAATACTCTCAAGCCGGTTCAAAAAAGAAAAATCTCAGAGCTAAAGGGACATTAGAGTGACTGAGAGGAAATATTTATTCGCCTACCTGCAGCAAAAATGCTAAAATTTAACAAAATACTCTTTCTTACACATTAAGAAACTTCCAAATCCATTGGGCTTTAAAACCAATATATCCTACAATTGAATCTATTTTATTAGAGAAAAACCGTTACTTGTTTGCTAAAATTCAAAACGAAATAGCAAATTATATCTATGAATTTTAGGGAATCCTAAAACCAAATGAAAATTTAAGATGAAACCCTAAACAATTCCACTTGGAATGAATTCCACAAATAGTAAAATCATTCTTCTCCAATTTGCTTGCTTAGATCTGCAGAACTTAAAAATTTATTGACTACCATTGCAAAATTTCAAAATTTTCTCAAAATCAGAAAGTGTCTGAACCTAAAGCTCTTAAATTACGACTTGTTAGCATCAAAGGAAAGAGCCAAAACTAAAATCATGACAAGCACAATTAACATTAAACACAATAATTTGCATGACTTCACCATTAATAAGCTACATGGCACAGGGCTATAAACGACCGCAAGCTAAATTAAAACTATCAAAGAATCCAAAAATGATTGAATCATTTTCAAAGTACTAGCATCCACTGCAAAAAGAATACAAAATGTCCACGTCCAAAATACCTTCAATTAAATGGACAACAGAAAAACAGTGATAGTTATAGTTGCCTGCCTACAAGCTAAAACACAAATCTCTCAACACAAACTTTCGTCTCTCCAAGAAGGAATTGCCAAAGCCATTGGATTAAAGAAACAAATACCTTGGATCTTATATTTTAAAAAAAACCAATAAAAATTACAAATAAATACCTTTTTTGTTTTCTTTTTTTTCCTATTATTCATAATCCTTTCTAAGAGTCTCAATCTTTCCTTTTTTCCTTTAGAAAAAAGGCGAAAAAAAAATTGAAACAATACACCCAGTTCTAATTGGGAAAGTTGGATTCTGAAGGAATTTGACTTGAGGCAAAAAGCTGACTGAGTTTGGATTTAAAAATCAAAAAATGAAAGTATGGACATCAATATAAACTATAAAATGTAGAAAAAAAAAAAAATAAAAATCTACTCTATACTTAGAATTGCTAATTGAATAGCAAATAAATATTTCAATGGCATCTTA
>NW_023591673.1:0-127991 GCF_014843425.1 Jatropha curcas | reverse complement strand
ACTACTTGAAGTTTCACTAATTGGTATGTTTTCATTTGCTTCATCAGCTATTTCCTCAATTACAACACCTCCCCCTTACCTACATTGTTGAACTCATTTGCTATGTCATCAATTGCTAGGTGTTCCACATACATATGAATTATGCCAACATCACTCCCATGTAGTGCCATTTCATAAGCATCACTATCTTTCTCTAGTACCTTAAGCCCATCATTATAATCTAAATGAGGGTTCTTCCAATAATACCTAAGCAACCCTTTTATACCATTCAATTGAAACAGGTTATCTATATAAACGAGACTCATTTTATGTGCATTACAATGCCCTAATTCTAGCTCTTCCCTATTATTTTATCCCCATTCACCCATTTTCTCACCATAATGCACTATAATATCAAAATCTAGTGGGTCATTATCACTAATATCACCTGTAACAATGCAATCAAAGTTTAAGTATTAGGTAATTCAAGTGAAATAGCTATAATTATAACAATCAAATCATAATTTAAATTCATTAACTCAAAACCAACAACCTCAGTAGCATAACATAGTCATTCAATGCAAAACATAACAAATAACCAGCCAAAAGTGGCTAACAATCGATGTGTTCATAACATATATTTATTCCATACCAAACAACTCAATCCCTATTCATAATGGATCCCATGCATTTACTACAACTACAAAAAAAAAAAAGTTGTACTCAGCACTCAAAGCCATCAATTTACACATTCAAATTCATTGATTTATCAGAATCTACCATACCCCACAAATATATATCATTTTCCCCAATTTTTTCAAAATCCTTTTTAAAATTTTTTCAATATATTGCATACAATTACAATATTTTACGCATAAAAGGACCCTAGAAAAAGGGTCTCAGAGAAGACAAAGCAAGAGTCTAACTTGGTGGGTTTGCTGCCATCGTGCAAATACACTGTTCTTCTTAAAGCGCTACCCAAGCTCCCTCTTTGCGTCTTCTTCACCCTTCGATTTCACTCTCTATCTAGACCTAAATCAAAATCTCGCCTTCTCGTTGCCTGACAAGCTAAAGAAAAACCAGATAGAGACCAAAGAGAAACAAGAGAGAAGAAGAAGAAGAAGAAGAAGAAATGACAAGGAAAAACTAACACGTCAAATCAATTGAATTGAGAAGGCTCAAGCGCGTCGCTAAACCAACAGGCAGAGGAGAGAGAAAATTTCGTTTGTACACAGGCAGAAAAGAGAATTTACATTCCCAAGGCTTATGTGGCTCTTTTAAATTACTGTATGTATCTAGTCTAAATATGCCATTTTTGATACTTTATTGGATAGAAATCCACTGTAGTCACTTTACTGTTACAAGTGTAAAAGTTGAGACAATTTTATGATATAAAATTGAGATGGGGGACTTCAAATTGATCCCCCCCTAAGTTGAGGGACCTTGAGTAAAATTAAGCCAATATTTATAGAAGGACATTTGATAGAATATATAATAAAATTATGACTTAAAACTAATTAACCAAATACTTAATACAAATGATGAAGGACTTATCAATAATTTTCTACATGGACAATCACAGTCAACTTAACATCAGAATTTATGAAGATTTATTCCCTTGTATCCGCTACGTAATTAATGCCTATCCTTTTGAATAATTTAAGGAGTAATAAATGATATTTTTTCAATGTTACCCTTATTTATATTATATACGATAAAGAATAATTTAATCAAATTATCTTTATTTTGTTATAATCTAAGAGAGTTAATAATTTTCTTACTGCTTGTATAAAAACCTTAAACGACTTATATTTTGAAATTGAGAAAGTATATTTCAGTAATAAAAAATATGAGTTTATTTACTTTCTTAGTATTTTCTCTCTATTTTGAGACAGAGAAAGTATATTTCAATAATAAAAAACACGAGTTTATTTATTTTCCTAGTATTTTCTCTCTTTCGAAACACCGAATTTATTTTTAAGTGAATTTCTTCATTTAATTATAGGTAATTTACTTGTATTTTCTCTCTTTCAAAACACCGAATTTATTTTTAAAAGTGAATTCCTTCATTTAATTATAGGTAATTTACTTCGAACTCTAATTCAAACGTCAACATCCAAACTTCTATATGAAGACCATCAACTCAAATTTTGACTCTTAACCGAATATGTTGCTTTTGCAAATTTTCGAAATTTGTAATTCTATAATCAATACTAAAACTCAGTGATAATAAGCGAATTCACCCAAGCAAACATTGAACAAAATATCCATTACCCCAAAAAACATTAGAAGAGAGGAAAACGAGTGAGAGAGTATGAGTTAAATGGTCAAAGCTCAAAGGGGGACAAAAAAAAGAAAAATAGCCTAAAATACATCTTCTGCAAGTTTAATATACATGACTGCTAATTTAAAACATTGAATTACAGCAATCATACACTATTTCACTACTTATTAGTGAAATTTCTGTTAAAACATCCTGTTAGCATGAGAAACGTTTACCATCATTGTCAGTTATTCTTAGAACACAAGATTAATTTGCTTGGAAAATCATTTTCCTACCACGGGGCGTTGACTGCTTCCTGAAACATAAGCTCATGCTTTTCAGCATTCACTTTCAAAGCCTCTATCTCAGCATCAAGCCTCTCCCTTTCTTCTTTCAGTTCAGTAAGCTTCAATTCAAGACTTTTCATTTCCTCATCTATACGAGCTTGTTCTAGTCTAACTTCTCTACACTCTGACTCCACTGCCTCTTCTGATTCTGTGGCAAGGCTCATTAACCGGTTCAACCGAGAACGTAAGAAGCCAACGTTCATGCCCAACAGCTCAAAACCTTTCAAAGTCTTGTCCCATACTGCAAAATCTGCATGTGAGTTGGAAAGTGTGGATGCTCTAATGGCCTCGGAAATGTTAACAGTTCCGATTATTATTTCAGCTGCCAATTTATAATTAATACTCTTGAGAAGATTGTCATGCAGAAATGAGCTTTGTGAGCAACATAGCTCATAGTATTTAGTCCTATGGTGATCGGAGAGCTCTGAGTCTACTGCTAAATCATTGACAAGAACGCTGAAACTCTCAATGCTGTCTATATCTTTAAAATTTATTACAGATCCTGAAGACGTGGTAACTTCCAAAAGTTTAGATTCCTGATCCTCATTTTCATTATCAGATTGATTTGCTCCATGCCCTTCTTTCAAAATCATAAGGCTTTTCTCCTCGTTTTGCTCCTGCATAAGGCCTACTGGACTAACGTCCAAATTTTTTGTCCTTTTATTGCTTTCTATGTCTTTATCCACTTGAATTTATATTAACAGGCAAAGAAACAAGAGACTAAATTCAGTAACTTCATGGCATCATAAACTGTAACTAAAGCCACAAAAGAAACTTTACGTACCAAACTTGATTTGTTCTTCAGGAGCATCCACTTTTAAACTGTCTAACTCCCCATTTGCTTTGGCTGTACCAGTTCCTCTCACTATGTACACCTACAAGAATGATGCTCAGGGTGACTACTGTAGCAGCCCATAGAAATAGCCAAACAACCACTTTTTGAAGCACTATAATTTGGAAAATAGACCAACCCATATGCAAATAAAGGACAATTTAGCCCATATCTCAGCCAAAGGTCAGATTTAGATTTCTAGTTCTTTCTCTGTTTGCATGGTATGATGAATATTTGCTTCCATTTTCCATGAACTGAGCAATGTCTATATTTGCTAAAGTGTCATTCCATACACGTGAATGTCTGTGCGTGCCTGTGTGAGTGCATGCTCGGAGAATTATACAAGTTGGAACTGTATTTCTCACTACAAATTTTGAGAAATCAAAAGAGGAAACAATTGATAGGATTTTGTGATCATAGCTCAGTGAACTCTTAATAAGAACAACAGAGATCACAGCCACTCTTTCATTCTATTTCAGCATCTAATTTGATGAACCAAAGGCTAAATGCCATTATCTAGAAGAGCTTCGGTGGCATTTCTAATCTCAAGATTCTCCATGCCTTGAAAAGCCTCTAACACCCAAGTTTGTATTGGAATTACAGAGGGGTGAAGAGGTGTTTCTCAAACAGTTAAAACAATTCTTCCTAATCATTTTATTTCTAAACATGTACTAAATTAGAAAACAAAACTATACAGCAAAGTGTACCTTAAATCTTAAAGGTTTGAGTAAATGGAAAATGAGAACATCACCCTCATGCAACATGTTTGTGGAGCAGAATGCTTTCCATCCACCACTCAATGCTGTCCTTTCTGCAATATAATTTACAATGTGTTCTTCTCCATCTTCAGTTTCCAAGAACACGGTTGTATCATTCTTTGGCAAATGCAATTTGCAGAATCGCATGGGAAGATGCTGCCATCAAAGAAATTGAACTTAAAATGTTGTGTATGCATGAGAGATAGAATCTGATCTTCAATTTTGGAATATCGGGCTTACCATCCAAAATCCCACAGTTACGTTTGACCTAACCAAAGCTTTTGCGAAGCTAGGGAATGAAGCTTCTAGACTTGCCTGAATCTCTTCTGCCCGCTCCATAGCAGAAGACTTGGATTCCGAGTTATCGTAGAAGTCATTGACAACAGCTCTCTTTGGTTTATAGCTTTAAAAATATGTGAAGAAAGGAATCAATGCAAGAAGATAGGATTACTCTTAGTTCTTATCACCTGAATAACTGTGAACGTAAATAAAAATCCCTCACCTTGTAGACTTGCCTGATTTATCATATAAGACCTGTACAAGTGAATCACAGATTTTTCTTTTTGGAATCAAATTCACGATTTTAACATATATCTAAAATCATACAATTAATTGCAGCAGAAAAACCAAAAAAAAAAAAAAAAAAAAAAAAAAAAAAAAAAAAAAAGGAATCAATTCCGATTTAACATAATAACTCTCTAAAATCATACAATTAATGCATGCAGAAAAACCAAAGAAAAAAAAAAAAAAACAAAAAAAAAAAAAACGAAAAAAAAAAAAAAAAAAAAAAAAAAAAAAAGAAAGAAACAAACAGAGCACTAAAAATTGTCTCAAATATCAATTTTGCAGGATAATCATGTAGGTAGCCATTGACGTTTGTAGTTGAACTCAACAGGCTTGGTATGAGCAGAAAAATAAAATATAAATTCTAAGCAAAATAAGGCACCTATATCAGAAATCAATTGCAGCAGCAAATAAGGCACCCTATATAATGGCAAAGATTACGTTAATTGAAAAGTAAATTGGATTTAAAGCATGAAACTCTAGTCTCTACTTATTTCCACTATTAAATACTCCAAGCATGCTACGCACAGTTGCAACTGCAAAATTATGTACATTTCGTCAATCATCTTTCATGCTGGAGGAATTGTGAAGATACAAGTCTGCAAACTCGATTCTAAGCTGCAAACCTCCCATTTCGTTCATAAGTTCATGGCATTTGCAAAGTCGATTCTAAGTTGAAGGTAATACAGACCAGAGGTTTGGTAGCAATGTGCATCATAATAGACTTCAGGTTCAAATTTCATTTCCTGGATGGTAAATTGCTGTGGAAGTGAATGTTATTGCTAGCTGGAGCTTTTGGAATTTTCCAAAACAATTTCACAAAAGGGTGCCAAACTAATTCAAGGTTTTGAAAACAAAACTGACCAAGAAAACCAAAATTAGGAAAAGAAAAGGAAAAAAGAAAACCCTAAAATTAACAAAAGGAATATAAGCACAGGATATGAAATGAAGACTGAGAAAAAAAAAAGTTGCAGCCACTGATATTTACCTTGTCTCAAAATAGAAACCCTTAAGCTAATACAAAAGAACAAGACAGAGGATTTAGCTAGTGGGTATTCAGAAATTAAAGAGAAGATTGAAATTTTTAAAAACATGAGACGTCAGGAAAGAAAGAAGAACAGGATTCTCACAAGTTCAGTGCCGGACTTAGGTTGTGGAGAGTCGTCATGGATCTGGGTCAGCTTTGTCTTACTCCCTTGTGATTTCCTTTTCCTCGTCTAAAAATGAAGAAAGCAGATTTACAGATATAAACAAAAAAAAAAAAAAAAGTTCAGACATGCAAGAGAAAGAGAAACAGACCTTTGGATAAGAATAAATGGTGATTTGCTTAGACTGAGAAGGAGGAGAAGGAGTAGAAGCTTGGTCTTCTTGGGCATCCATATGAGGTATGTAGATTTAGCTCTTACCTTCTCCTGTTGTTGTGTATTTCAGGTTTCCCCTTCAGCTTCCTATCCTTGATAAGTGTACAGTGACGTTAACTAAAGAAAAGCTCAACCATTGGGATGTAAGAAAAAAAAATCTGATTGCAAATCAACACTTTTGTTGTGTCTCTTCTTTTCATTGTCAGAATTCATTTTCCTGTCATATTTCTTTTTATTAAAAATGGTTAAAGTTTTATATAAGATGTGTACTAATTTATTAGGATATACTAAAAAATGCTTAACGAAAAAAATAATGTAAGATTTTTTTTTTGAAAAAAAAATTTATATATTACTTAATGTACCCGTATTCACTTTTTTATTATTTAAAAATATTAATGTTAATTTAATTAATTATTATAAAAGAAACTCAAAATTTTATTATTTTAAATGAATATTAATTTTAATAATAATTATGTAAACTGAAAAATATAATTAATATCATTCATAAATAAATAAAATAAAAAGGCAACATAGATACAGATGAAGTACTTTTAAAATGAAAATTAAAGAGATATTAATGATTTTTAAATTTCATTATAATTCATGTAGATATTAGTTATATTATAATTTTCATTATGACTTCAAAATAATGTTAATGATATTTATTAATTTCATTAATTATTAAAAAATACTTATTAAAATAAAAAGTTGAAATATTTTTAAAATATTAATAACATTATTAATTCTATCAATTATTAAAAGCTATAACATATTATGAATGGTATTAATTTCATTTTATCAGAATCTATAAACGATATTAAAAAATATTTTCTTTAAATGAAAAAAAAACTTCCAACTAAATAAATTAAGGTTTTAGAATTGTGCCACATCATCTAATATGTTTCAAGTTTTATAGATTTATATAGATAGATGGATTTTAATATGTTAAATTGTTTTTTTAGGGAAAACTTTTTAAATTGTTCTACTCTAATTTTAAAAATTAATTTTAATTATTAATTTCATTAGAGTTGCATCATATTTTATTGCTATTATAAAAAGATTAATAAAAAAAATTATAGTAGATAGTACAGCTAATTTAGAGATAAGTAGTTGAAAATGAATGGTATACTAAATTATATTTCATTTTAATTTTGATTATAAGAGTTTAACTATATTTATTTTTTTGAAATTAGTAATAGTAGAGAGTTTAGATTTAACGGTGATTTGATAAAATAATGAAAAATAAGAAAATTCTGCGAGTCAATTTATCATTATTTAGTATCATTAAAGGATAAGATTTATTTCATTATTGTTTTTATTCAATAAGAGGCTGAAAGAGCTAGAATAATATTGTAAACTATACAATATTAGTCACTCTCTCATAGGCTTGCAAACTTAAATAAAATTTTTATGATCGAAAGGTCCAAAATTTTAATGGAATTATAACTTGTGGACCTCATAATTAATTTTTGAAAATAGAGATCCTTTATGTGTTAATTTGACTATAATTGAGAGATCAATTTATATTCTTTCCCTTAAAAACTTTTTCTATATTAGATCAATTTTATTTTATTTTTCTTAGTTAATTGATAGTTAAATAGACTATTTTGAATGGAAGAGCCAAAATGTTAACATAATCAAAATTAGTAACATCATAATTAGGGTGTTAAAACATCTAACACATTTTTTAGCTTGATTTTGATTTGCCAGGTTGATATAACATTGTGTTTTTGGGATTCTATTTACCTTTTTATCTCAAGAAAGTTTTAAATTTCTATAAGTTGAGGTTTTCTCGGTTTTTTACTTAACATTTACAAATTAAATTAAAGTGTATATGGTTCGGGTTCAGAAATTGAAAATATCAAATTTTTTAGGATTGAAATTAATAAAATAAGTATCTTTATTTTCAAAAAGTTTTATTTATCAGCGATATAAAAATTAGAATAAATATATTATAATAAACATATTTTACTATACTTATATATTAATTTTACTATAATTTAGGAAGCAATTTATATTTTTCTAAAGTATTATTTATCATATAATTAGCATTCTCTTTGGCCTATGATATATATGTAACAATAAATAAAGATTAAATTAATAAATTAATAACTTTAGCAAAATTTGTTGATTAAACGGATAATTTGTAGTGTTTTAGGAGTATTGTAGTGTAACTCAAATAGTTTATAGTGATATTAAAATTTTAATGGAGATTTTTTTTTATTATAATAAAGACAACAAATATTATAATTTTATATGAAAAGTTCATATTTAATCAGTGTTTTGTTTTGCCTCAGTGTAAAACTTTATAAGCAAAATTTATTTATTAAAAATATATTATTCTAAGAGTGTTGCTCCCTTTTATCAAATTGATTGGTTGGATTTCCAGAACTAAATCTTTCAAATTTTTTAATTTTTAAAAAATTTTATTATTAAAGTGAAATTATCTTTAGGTCATTTTAGTGCTCATAGAGCCAAAAACTAAATTGCACGAAGTTTCTATGTTAGCTTTTTTTTTATTTTTGAATGGAATATATGGATACAAGAGATGCCTCCTTCCATTGATATTTTTTATTAGTTGATAAGCTTTCTATTACTTAATAAAGTTTATCATTTAATTTTCATAAAAAGAAGTCACTTCAGTGCAACTCAGTTGAAAGTAAATACTCCTTCCCATTCATTTATTTGGACAAAAGTTGGTTTGTATAGGAATTAAGGAAAAGAATTTTTTTTTTTCAAATTTACCCTCAATATTGCATTTATTACACCCTTCTTCAATTGAAGTCAATTATGTCATGCTCTCTTCTCCCAATAAACTAAATTACTGACTAAAGCTGAAACTAACGATTTAAGATTAAAAATTTTGAGATAACAAAATGATTGAAGCAATGTTGCAAAGAATTAAGATCATTTTGGAGGGAAGTTTTCACCAAAATTTTTTTGATTATGAAATATGACCATTTGAAGATTTCATTTTAGAGCCAAGATTCTAATTCAACAACTATCTCCTCATCCTCTTCACAGATGATCTCATATATAACAACAGTGCACATCTGAGTTTTTTCACATGAAATTGCAAGAGAAGAAAAAAAAAATAAAACTCCATCTTCCATGACTTCTGCACATACGTTTGATTAGGTCCCTATACCTTCTAATTCTCCCACTAGTTCTGAAATGGTTCATTGTTTCTTAGAAAGTCTTATTACATTGAGTACTTTACATGAAGTAGATAATATTCCATCTCCCTCAAGTATGCAGTTGTGCATTTACGTAGGCGATGCTAAAGAGTCTGACAATCCATCCCCTATTTCTGAAACAATAGAGATGACGAAAAATGGATCTAAACAGAAAAACATTAATGAAGAGGTAAAATCTTTAGTTACAAATATGCTATTATCTAAAAAGCAAGAAGGGGTGTTGAATCCGTGCTCTATTGAAAAAGTTGCGAGCACATTCTCCATTTCAATAAGGTCAGTATATATAATTTGGAAGTTTGCAAAAACTGGTGAACCAATTTGCAATAGAATAGAGGGTCCTTGGAACAGGGGTAGGAAGAGAGTTCAAATTTCAGTGGATAAAAGCAAAGAAATTCCACTGAGACGTCGAATGAACCAGCATGGCTTGGCACATGAATTGGGTGCATCTTTGACAACTGTTCAAAGAATGATAAAAAAAGGAGACATTAAGACATATACAAATGCAATCAAACCACTTCTCAAATATGAAAATAGAAAGCAAGAGTCCATTTTTTCTTGTCAATGGTTGATCTAGGTACACTCAACTATAAGCCTTCTTTTATTAACATGCACGACATAATTCACATAGATGAGAAGTAGTTCTATATGTGTAATGAAACATAAAGATATTACCTTTTGCCCGATGAAAAGGAACCTACACGCATGTGCAAAACCAAAAGGTTCATTCCAAAAATTATGTTCCTTACTGCAGTTGTTGGCCAAGATTTGATTCTAGTTTTAACATTGAATTTGACTGCAAAATTGGAATGTGGCCTTTCGTTTATAAGGCCCCTTCTAAAAGAAACAGTAGGAATCGTGCGACGGGTAAAATGGAAACCAAACCAATGGTTTCAATTACTAAAGACGTCATTCATGACTGTCTTATCCAAAAATTACTGTCTTCTATCAAAGACAAATGGTCAGTATATGCTTCTAAGACCATATTCATTCAGCAGGATAATGCTAAGCCTCATATCAATGATAGCGATACTGAGTTTGAAAATGTTGCATCATAACTTGGTTTTTGACATTCATTTACTAAGCCAATCGCCAAATAGCCCAAATATAAATGTATTGGACCTTAGTTTTTTTAGAGCTATTGATTCAATAAAGCACAAAGAGGCTCCTACTACAATTGATGAATTTTTTTCTGCAATTATCATAGATTATGATGTTTTTTCTATGTATGATCTTAACAAAGTTTTTGACTTTGCAGAAATGCATGCTTGAAGTCTTCAAATGTTTTGGAGGGAATAATTACAAGATTCCCCACATTTCTAAGGATAGTTTGACGAGGAATGAAGATTTGTCATCTTCAATTAAATTTGATATAGACTTTGTAAAGGAAGCAACAAGATTAGTTCAGCTTCTGTAGAGGTCATACAGTGCGTCTGCTGATATTTTATTATGTATTTGTTTCAATTCTCTTTAGTGCATATGTGTACTTTATATTAAGTTGCATGCATTTTGTATTTTCTGGATTTACATAGATAAGTAAAAGATGTGCACCGACTTTTTGAATGAACACTACTTATACATGTTTGTAATTAAGTAAATACACAATCGGACTTAATCTTTATTTACGCGCGCGCGCGCACACACACACACGCACATATATATATATATATTATTTTCTTTTCAGGCTTTATTGTCTGAATAACTGAAGAGAACACAAAAGTACTTCCTAGAAAATGTGATCATTTTAAAATAAAAATAACAGACAAACATTGTCATTATAACTGATAAATAGAAAATAAACACACAATAATATCCTTTTAATACAACAAAATGTGGATATTTAAAGCATTCCAAACCAAACTAAAATAACATTATGCAACAAAATAAGCACTCAACGGATTACTATACTGAGGTCTACCAATGTGTTTGCCACAACTTCACTTGCGGATAATTCGTCATCAATAGAATCTTTAAAAAATCTAGACATATTTGGGTTAGCACTATCTAGTTGTGTTTCATCCTTATCATATGCATCAACATTTGCAAGATCTTCACCTTTATCCTTTTCTTCCACAACAAGAGCATTATTTTTATTAACTTGCACATTTTCATCTTCATCTTGTCCATCAACATTTTCATTATCTCCTTCATCTGAATGAGCATTATCATTTCCTGCACGCACATTTTCATATCCATCTTGCCATCAACATTTTCATTATCTTTTTCAACTAAATGAGCATCATCCTTCCCAACACGCACATTTTGGAAGTGTATGGAATTTCAGTCATATTTGCATTGACTTCCAAATAAGTCTTCAAGTCTATGAAAGTAACATTCATTTCTTCAATCTGTGCACTGTTAGCATCTACCTTATCAACCAATGTTTGTAATAATTCATTTATTGCATCCATTTTTTTCACAAACTCGATGGGTAATTCTACTCTATCACTCACTCTAGTAGACCTTCTTGGAGGGTTGACCACTTGTCTTACAGTCCTATTCTCATCTCTACTGCCCCACTCTATCACATCATTCTTCTTAACATACTTCAACAACTTCCATCCTCTATTTTTGGTCCTAACTATATTGCATGAATTGAGATATTTGACATTAATTTTCTCAATTACCTTGCTGTTGTCCAAGTGCTCTCCACTAACATCAACTCCATTAGCCATAATGCATTTTGTAATAAGTCTTGCATATGGTAAATTAACGCATTTTTTCCCAGACTTATACTTATTTGCACTCATTGTCTTATGATTGTGTGCAATGTTTTTTAAAATTATGGATCCTACATTAGCAGGTAAGCGATGAAGCAAATGCCATAAAATTAGAGTTTCATCATCTGTTGCATTGTTCTTGTTACCTAATTTAGGCAAACTATTTGAGCACACCATCAAATGGAGCAACCTAAGAATAACTTTCATCCTAGTGCTAACAACTTATCCAGAAGCATAATCCTTTGCCAAATACCTCTCCTAAAAAAAAAAAAAGAAACATTATAATTTTCAGGAGGCGCAAAATCATCAATTACAGAGTCAAACCCACATATAGGAATCCTAGCCACAGAAAGTAAAGTAGACTATATAATCTCAACTTCTATATCTTTTACTAATGACACAAGCTTAATCTTTGGTTTATCCCCTTTTTTATTTTCTCCACAAATAAATTTGCATAGAACAACCTAACCAACCGAGGATAAACAACCCACTCCATTGACATATAGTTCTTCAATCTTATATTAAAATACTTATCTAGATCTAATCCAACACTCTTCAATAACTCAAAATTCACCTGCTTTTCAGTCAATAATTTTTCATGCATAACCACTTGGTTATAGTACTCTTCACAAGAGGGAGACATTAACTCATACCTATTAATATAATCTTTATTGCTTTCTTCGTTTTCTGATCTCGCTTCAGATTCTTTTTCTTCTTCAATGGATTCATCTTCTTCTTCAGTGGATTCCACTTGCTCTTCGATAATTTTTCTTTTTTTTTATTTTATGTGGGGCTTTGTTGGAGGCAATGGGTTTTTTTTTATGACAAGTAATGGGTTTTCTTCTTGAAGAACTCTTATTTGGAGCAAAAGGAGGTTCTAATTACACTTTTTTTTCTTTGCCTCTATTTTTTTCTTTGCCTCTATTTTTTTCTTCTCAGCGATATTGGTAGAAGGCAATTTACCTTTACCTTTTGATGGTTTCTTCTTAGTAGATAGGATGTGGAAAGAAGATGGCTCTGAATCTGTCGCCATTTTCTTTCTTTTCCTTGTTATGTTAGAGTTCATGCCTTTTGATGCCATTTATAATCGGAAAACAGTGTTTACAAACCAGTGGTAGGGTTTTAGTTGGAGGAGGCGGATTTTGGGAAGATATGAGTTTTAGAGAGGTATGATTTTCAATTTTTGAATGTGAGTTAAAACTGAAAATTGTTGATTTAGGATTTGGAATGGACACAGTCTTCTAAGTTCGTTTGAAGAGAATTATAAGAATGGTGTAGACAACTAAAACTATGCTCATAAATTGATTTTTTTCATGCATTTTTAATTAAAATGGAGAGAGAAAGAGATAAAACAATTGCCTTATAAACATAGCCATATTAAATGCATGTTCTATACTTTGTCTGCCACTGTCTTGATATTTTCAAAAATTAGAAGTTATATAAAGGGCAATATAAACTTTGTACCTTCATTTTTACTAAAATGTCTAAATAAATGGGACATCCTAAATGGAAAGTTTGTCCAAATAAATGAAATGGAGAGAGTAATAAGTTTTTTTTTTTGTTTATTATAGTTACTTAGTAATTAATGAAGTTATCACTATATTTCAAATCACTATTAAATTAATTTACTATTTTATATGAAATCATCATAATTTAATATCCATAAAAATTTATTTTAAATAATTACAAACCTAATTATAATGAACTCCTGATTAAAAATTATAAAATATCATGAGAATAATTAATTTATGCTTTCATAATTTATTAATGAATAAATATATGCATTTTGCTTGTATATAAGATTGGTATAGCATTTTAAATTAATAATTAAATAATTAAGAAAAAGTTATTTTTACTTTACTTTTTGAAAGTATAATTAATTTCTTAATTCTCTAATTATAAATAATCCCTTAATTCTCTAATTATTATATCTTTATTTGATATGCTTTGTTATCAATAAATTTTTCTGTTCAATTCTTTATTTAAAGTGACATCTAATATTAATATAATCCTAAATTGCAAAAAATATAGTTTATTTTTCACATAATATTAATTACTTTTATTTTATCTATGTGGAAATATTAAAATAAAATCTATCTTTATGGGACAATAAGAGTATTAATTAATGCCAATATAAATAAATTAATTATTAATACCAATTACTCATTAAATAAAAAGCATTACTAGAATGATAAAAATATAACCAGAACATAAAAAAAAATGGTCAAGATGATAATGCTTTTATACAACGTAGTCATACTTAAAAAAAAAAAAAAGATGTGGCTTGTTGCCATTCATTAAGCATAAATTTTTTTGTGAATTAAATCAAAACCAGACCTTTGATTTACCCAAACCAATTGTTTGTTAAAAAGATTATTGAAGCCTAATAACCTCGGTAAGGAAAGACTTTTAGGTAAAAAAAAGCATGTACAGTTATTGGGTTTAAAAGTGTTTGGATCAGGTTCGTTGGGTCTTGCGTCTATTAGGTTCCTTTTTAGTATGCAAGGGGTTAGTATATGATAGTAAGCAGATTAACGGGTCACGGGCAATTAGTCCAAAAAAGAAAGCGAAAGAGGTAGAGAGAGACAGGAGAGAGAAAACAACTAGGAGAAGAGGCAGAGAAAAAAAAAACATAAAGAAATGGGGGTTGGAAAAGAAAAGAGAGAAAGATAGAGTAAATGCTAGTGCATTTAAATTTTCATGTCTTGAATTTCGTATCATTTATAATAGTGTCACCCTTATTTATAGGAGTTTTAGGAGAGCACTCCATGTAAAGTGAATATTCTAGAATATCTATAGTATTATGTCATATTTATAGTTGTAAACACCTATTTTTTTACTCTCATGTCATGGTAAATCAGTTACAATAGGTTTTGTTCAAACTGGTAGCAAATCAATTAAGAATTGAAGGTTAACATATAAGTCAAAGATGACCTTTATTCACTCTTATAATCATAATTCTTTCCATATCAGTACCATCAGAAGCTAGACAGAAAGAGGTTTGTAACAGTATATGGCATGTTGAAATTCAAGTTGAAATGGCTATGAACTAGATACAAAAGTCTTTTTGAATTATTGCTCCTTGCAAAGTACACTCTAGAAGTCTTAGTTGAAATGTTCCTTTGTCTTTCTAGCTCTCTTCTCATCTCTTCCACTCTTCTTGAGTGTATAAAGTGAGTGGGCAATATTTCCTCTGAACTCACTTTCTCCCTAAACTCTTTTCTTAGCCTAGATTTTAGGTTTTCCTCCATTTAGTTTAGAGCCTCCTTGGTTTACTAAACCATCACAAAAAGCCTTGGCGAATTTGAAGCTTTATTGTTCATCCAAACCTCTAACCTTGGCTTATTTCTCCTTGAAATATAAATCAAGCTAAAGCTGAGAGACGGTAAAGCTCTCACCTTGACCGTCTTCCTAAGAAGAAGGTGCTGAAATAGTCAACTTTTCGGTCCACCTTATGGTCAACCTCGTGGTACATGCCCAAAGGCTAAGGTAAGTCCATTATGGCTTTTATGATTCCATATCGATTCTCTTCTTCTAAATAGGCGATTGAAGCATTTCTTTTTTCTTTTTTAAAAATTAGCAAATTGAAGCCAAAATCCATTTTGAACTCCGAAACTCGCAAATTAACTCAAAATTCAACCTTTTTCCATGAAACTAACCAATTAATGTCTAAAACATGATAATTGAAAGTTAATAATGCACCTTTCAAAAAATAAAATTAACTAACCCCCATCTTAACAATGTAAAAGAACTGTTTGGTCTTGATTTTAATTCAAAAGGATAAGCAGGTAGCCTTTACTCTTTAAATTGGTTTTCGACCTAAAAAACTAATCCAATAATCTTTGGTGGCATTCCTAGTGAGACGCTATAGTGCATCCCTATAATCTTTCTCTTGAGTTTTAAGAGGAGTCCATCATGCCTCATAAAGCTTATTCTATTGTTAAAAATAAAATTGCTAATTAGTCTCTATATTCAAAAGGAGAATCTATGTAAGTAAGCAATGTAAGTCTTGAAAGAGGATCCACTCCTTGATTCTTTTTGCAATCAAGAGTTGATTCTTCATCAGATTCTTTTTTTATCGGCTTAGTAAACTAAAACCATACATGATGTCAAGTCTAAAAGTTAGATACATTAGACTTCCAACCACCAGCTTGTAAAAAGTAACATTTATCTTCTTTCCTCCATTATCTTTGATCAACTTTAGATACATCAAACTTCTAACCACCTGTTTTGTTATCTGGTATAAGAGAGTGGGGTGATAATAATCCTGCTTTCTGATATAACCATAGTCTCTCCTCTTGACTTGGACACTTTCCCTAAGGAAGATGACCAACTTCAACACAGTGTTCATAAAAAGAGAAAGGATGTTTCTATTTCTGATGATGTTGTTGTTAAACATGAAATTTCTTTTAGGGATACCTTAGTTGGTGGTGCTTTAAGAGATGTGGAGATGTTTGAGGTTAGTGAGTCTGACTCTTCTTTTGAAATCAGATAGTGATGAGTCTGATCTTGATTTAGAGGAGAAGGATATGGATGACCCTTATCATAACATCCATGTGACTAAGGATGAAAAAAAGACATCTTTGAAGTCCATGGCGGTAATCTCTTTTTGCCAAGCTTATTGAAAGTCTATTGGATATAACTTTCTAGTTAAGTGCATTAAGGAATTAAGGCATCTTGTTTCACCTATTGAAACCCTTGCTTTGGAGAATAACATTTTTCTAATTAAATTCAATTCTGTTAATGACTGTGATCATGCACTTTATGAGGGTCCTCCAATGATATTTAAACATTATTTGTCTGTGCGTTAATGCTATATAAATTTTGACCCCCTATACTGCTACATTTGAATGCCTAACAATTTGGGTATATTTTCCTTGTCTCTTAATTGAGTATTATGATGAAAAGTTTCTTATGAGGATTGGAGCCAAGTTAGGATGTTCTATTTGTGTTGATCACAATACGAGTCTTGCTAGTAGGGGTAAGTTTGCCCACATGTATATCAAGGTTAATCTTAATAAGCCTTTAATTGTAAAATTTTGGTTGCAGAGGAAGATTAGATGAGTTGAATATGAGGGACTGTATCTGTTTTATTTTTCCTGCGGCCGTTATGGTTATGCCATAGACAAATGTCCTTCGTCAGTCTTTGAGTAGCAAATTATGGCGGAGGAGGGCTTCAAATACCCATCCTATATGATGCAAAATTATTATGATTTTTCTTCGAATATTTTTTTTGATTAAGCTTGAGGTGGTTGAAGATTACAACGATTGGATGTCAACGAAGAAGGATGAGCATCATAATTCTAGGTAAGGAGATTGTGGAGGGAAATCCTTTAAATATTGGAAGGCTAAGGCTAACGGTGTTCATACTGGAAGTGGGGCCAAACAGGCTCATTTTGATATTTTGGCTTTTGAGGTTGTACGTCTAGAAGACAGTCTTGAGTCATCATCAGGGTGTTATTAATTAAGTGTTGCTTTGTTGCCTTTTCGACTTTTGGTTTTTTCTTTCCCTCGTCATATTTTTTATGATAATTTTTTCATGGAATTTTCAGGGAACAGAGTCCTTTAATTTTGATAGAGCTTTTAGAGAGTATAAAAGGACATTTCCGCTGAATATTGTTTGTCTACTTGAACCTAGAACTAATGGTGCTCAAGCTAGTAAGATTTGTCCTCGTTGGGGTATGATTATTGGGTTCATGTTGAAGCTTTTGGATTTAGCAGCGGCATCTGGTTACTTTTTTGAGATAGTAGCTTCTATGTCCAAATCATTCAAACTCATGCCGAGTTCATTATATGTCGCGTTGTTGAAGCCTAGGGTCTTGTTTGGAACTTGTTTATCAAGGGATGGAGAATCTTTGTCGCAACTCCATTTGATCTCAGGATGAGAGCCACAAAATGTAGACCTTGTTAATTGGGAATGTTTGCAGCATTCGAAAGAGGAAACTGGCCTTGGTATCCATAATCTGCGTTTGATGAATCGTGCTTTATTGGGCAAGTTATGTTAAAGGATGATGTATAATTAGGATTTTCTTTGGGCTAAATGCCTTATTAACAAATACATGGCTGGGTATTTTACTTGGAAACATTCAATTAAGGCTCGCTCTTCCCATATTTGGCGTGCTCTGGCTGTGGGTTTGGAGGTAATTAAGAAGGGTATCAAGTTTAATGTTAGTAATGGTAGAGTTACTAGATCCTGGTTAGAAAGCTGGCTTTCTTGTGTACCTCTTTGGAGTCATGTTCAGGTGGGTAACAACGAGTTATTTAAGTCTGTTGTGGATTATTGGATGCCTTTGCAAGGATGGGACTAGTCTCACCTTCAAGGAGTTCTTTCTCGTCTAGCATTGAATATGTTAGGCTCCTACTTTCTCACTTCAAGTATGGATGATTGAGATTCTTTGATAGAAAATTATAATCGTAACCCTATATTTTATAAAAAAAAAAAAAAAAAATTATACTTGTCTTTTTAAACATGGATTGTTATACTCTCGCATTTTAAACCTGTTATACTATATTATCATTTCGTCTAATATTTGTGATTTTAGAATATAAGTAAAAAAAAAAAAAAACTTTGACGGTCTAAGGAGAGAGAATGAAATTTTTCATCAAAATACCCTTTTCCTTTTCTTCTCTTTTTCTTTTTGTCTAATTGCGTTAAAAAAAATCCTTTGAACATCAATCTTGTACTTGTAGCCACATGGACATCAAATGAAGAACCCATCTATTTCATAAAGCAATCCTCGACTATTACCTCCATCAATTATTTTTACCCTAGGAAGGACTTCTGCAAGGCTCTTTGCATCCAATATCTTAGCGAATGAAGCATAATGATGAACATCCTGCAACTTAATGAAGAAATTAGTATAAAATCAAGTTATGAAAAGAAACATTGCAAGTTCCAATGGAAGTATTATCACCTAAACTTGAAGCATGAGACATTTATTAAAAGGAAGCCATGCTCTTGATCCAATTTTGAGAGAAAAAAAGAGAATACATAAAAGAAACTAATTAAAAAATAAAAGCAAAACAAATAATAGATCATACCGATTATAATCACCAACAGCACACCAATTGGATCTTGATGATTTTGTGGATTTAATGAAGAGCCAATTGAGATTTAGGGTTTTGAGGAAGTTTTGAAGGAGAAGAGAAATTAAAGATTTAAATAGATGGAATTGGGGCTAATCATATCATTTTACACATATTTAACATCTAAAATTGCAAATATTGGGTGGAAACAAATTCAAAATACGATAGTATAACAATCTATTTTTAAAAAGACAAAGATAAAGTATTCTTTTTTTTTACAAGATTATAATTTTGCCTTTTTTGATTTGGGTCCTTCTAAATCTGGTGAATATATTGTGGCTTCGACTTATGGTTTTCTTAAAGGCCATATCTCTAGTCAAATGTCTTCTTTATGGAAGTTGATTTGGAAACTTCAGGTGCCCCAAAAGTTTCATTTGTTTTTGTGGCAGGTAGTTCATGATAGATATATCCAATGCGGATAAAGGTCGAGCTTTGCAGATAATATCTTCTGCAATTTCTTGCCCTAATATCGTTGAGACATCTATACATATTCTATCTGATTGTTGCTTTATTAGAGCAAAATTTGGTTTCCATATTTGCTCCATGGTGCTCAGTTTTATATTTTGGATATTAATAGTTGGCTCAGGGCTAATCTCTTTCGGTGTGTAATTACTGACTAGGGTCGTCAGTGGAATATGCTCGTTTTAGTCACAAGTTGGTGGTTATGGAGGACTAAAAATAATAGGATTTTTGAAGTTGAGAATGGTCCTACTCAGCTCTCTCTTCTATTTTTGAGAATCGAAGTTGTTGAAATTCAACAGGCTTGGACTTGTTACCAGTTGCAAGGGCAAGGAAGTTTGAGGAAGCAATTCCATCTGATGTATTGGCAACATGCTTATGGGGATTGGATTACTATTAATTCCGATGGTAGTTCTCGAGGTAATCCAGGTCTTTCAAATTGTGGTGGATGCTTTCAAGATTCTAATGGTCTTTGGTTGCTTGACTTTATGTCAGCCTTAGAAATGTGGGAAGCTCTTGAAGTAGAGTTGTGGGGTGTTTTCTTTGCTTTAACAGTAGCTTGGGACAGAGGAGGGCATAAGGTGGAGCTGCAGGTTGATTCTCAAATTGTGGCTTATACGTTATGCAATAAAAGTACTCAAGCCTCGAAGTTCAAAAATCTAGTTCATGGCTGCCTTAATATGCTTTCTTGGTCCTGGGAAGTTAAGATTGTTCACGTCTTTCACGAAACCAACGACGTTATGAATGTTATTTCGTTTGAGGCTATTTTTGCAGTTAGAGGCCTTCAATTGCTAGATCTTCCTTCACCTAATGTACAATTGTTATTAACAGTTCATTTAATAGGTGCTGTTTGGCAAATGGTCTATTAGTTTTTTTTGGGTATCCCTCTTTTTTATTGAGAGAAAAAGATAATCATGCTTTCTTAATTGATGTTTTAAATTATGATTTGAGATTTCAATAAATTTTATTTAAAAACATGTAAGGGTTTCTAAACATAAACATATACTTTGAGATTATGTTTTAATTATTTTAAATATACTTAAAAAAATATCTTTTATTTTCTATGAAATATATGATTGTAAAAATTTATATTTTTCATTAACTTAAATAGATCATGAGTCATATATGAAATATATGATTTGTTAAAATTTATATTTTTCATTAACTTAAATAGATCATGAGTCATATAAGTATATATAATATAAATAATATATATATATATAATATATATATATATATATATATAATATATATATATATATATATATATATATAATCAAAATTGAAATCAAAACCTCGAATATATATAATCAAATTGAAATCAAAACCTCGAGCAATAGTCCTAGTTCCAATCTCTTAAACCAAATTAGAAACTAAATTGACAATTTAAACCATTAACTCCATTCCAAATTCTAGCTCTAATTAGGTTTCATCTTTAAAAAATTGAAAAGATCGATTTTTTAAATTTATACTTTTCCCTGAATTCCATTTAATGCAGAACTTATGGTTCTACCATAGTGAAAACCTAGCTCCCCATTATTAACGAGGCAGTGATGGAGCTAGGAATTAAAATTAGGAGACTAAATTAAATTTTAAGAGTTCAGGGAGGCAAAATTGAAAAATTAATATTATAGGGGTAAAAATAATTCAATATCTTATGGGTTTTTCTTTAAAAGAAATTTTTGTTGGGGAGATGGGGCCACCGCTGATCCCTAGCTCCGTCAGTGCAATGAGGGTTAGTCTAAGTAGAAAGGATTCGAGTATCTTAAGTAAGAGGATAAGTGTTTAATGTTTCGTTAAGCTAGGCATAAGAACTGGTTTGGTTTGAATTATAAATCAACCAAAATCAAACTGTGTTGTATATGAGTCAGAATTAGACCAAAATCGTCAGTTAAAAATTTCAAACTGAAATTGACAGTTTAAAGGCCAATTAAAATTCATGTTAATCTTAGAAAATGAACCTGAACCTGTCCAAAATCGGCTATTCTAGTTTTCGGTTCAAATCGAAAATTCTATTTTTATTTTGAAACATTTATAATCCCCTGTATATTCTATGCACCTCTAAAAACCTAAATAAATTTGATAATATGTTATACACTTGACTCAAAAAGTTATAAGTGTAAAGTAAATTTGAATACATACTCTAAAATTATATTGCCTGATACAAATAGGAACTTGACAATGTTCTTTTCCATCTAAATTTTTTACTTAATCCAAAATTACATTATTTCAAATATTTTTCTATTTTTTCTAATAATTTATTTAATAATAATATTTAAACAAGTTAAAATCAAATGTTTGATTATTTGTCTTTCTTGTAAGTCAATAAATTTTATTTCTTATATGAATATAAGCATTTTAAAAATTATTTAAAACAAATTTTACTAATATTTTTTAGATTCACATTAATTGTTTTCGAAAAAGACGTAATCTCCATTTTTTTGTGCAAAAAGAATGAGTCACGTGAACTATAAGAATAGTTAGTTTATTGGAACCATGTTGTGACTAAAATCAAACAGGAACATCGGTTCAAGAGTGAGATCAAATTCAACATTTTAAAAATTTCAAGAATCAATTCAAATTCAACATTTTAAAAATTTTAAACCGTTGCGAGAATTCAGGCAGTTCAACGAGCCAACCATGCCTCTGGCACAAATTGAATCAAGCCTAGTTCATGACTAAGGTCACCTATAAACACCCCACCCCACACCCCACCCCCCCACCCACACCCCCACCCACCCCCCCCCCCCCCGCCCACAAAAAAAAAAAAAAAAAAATACTTATACTTTCCCTAGGAACCAATTCCGGCAAGTTTAATGTCCGGTTTGGGTTTCAGTTTCAAACCAATTTCAGTTCCAATTTGTATCAGTTCCAAACTGAAACCCTGGCAAAAAAAAAAAAAATACTTAGTACTCCTAGGAACCAATTCCGGCAAGTTTAATGTCCGGTTGGTTTCAGTTTCAAACCAATTCAGTTCCAATTTCGTATCAGTTCCAAACTGAAACCCTGGCCACCTCTACATGCATCTGATATATGATAATCCATTGTTCTACCATCAGAATCCCATACGAAAAGGATATGTTTCACATACATTCTGTATTTACATTTTGTGCAGAAAGCTCCTCGTAACCATTTTTATGAGATTATCTGTTAATACTCCACTAAGAAACCCCACTTCTAAGTGAGTACCCGACCACAATGGGCATTACATACGAAGCAAACTCTTGTCAAACGTGTGTTTCTCTATATACATGCCATCATCCACTTCTTCAACCTGTACACTATATGCCAAAGGAACGGGCAAGAAGCTTAAAGCAAAAGGTATACCTAGTTTTCACGTCAACTGTCAAAACCACCTCATCTTCACAACTCATTGCTCACCATTTGCACAGAATTCAGAGGAATCAATCTTCCTTTAGAACTCAAGGCTCTTGATGCAAATGGTAGAATTTCTGATTATATTTAATCAATATATAACTATAATTTTGAGCGACGAGTGAATTTGATAGGTGAATGCCTTCTAGCAGAGGCAATTGGTTGCCCATTCACAGAACCTGAAAATCTAATATCCCAACCTTCAACGTTCTTGGGAACACAAACGTCAAAGAGCATTTTCCCAAGAACACTATTTGCACTCATGCTGGGAGAGGTTGGTAGATAAATAGATGTTTCTTTCCTTTCATCTAGTAAAGGCTGTGACTCTCCAGTATTGCGATTTTCTCCTGAAGTCGGCACAAAGAAATGGTCACTTGGTTCAACCGCAACCCTTCTTAAGCTTTGGTTTGAGTTAACTGCTGCTTTCTGGAGGTTGCAGATCAGTTCAGGCATCTCATCATAAATACCATCCAGGCCAGCTCCCTCTCTAAGTTGTTGGATTCTTCGAGAATAAACTGAACCAGCCTTCTCAAGCAAATCAGTCACAGCAGCCCTATATTGGATTGGATAATGCTTGTAATGACCTGAATACCATAGTATGACAACAGTTCAGGTTTATAATGTCAAAAGACAAAGTAAAGTGTATGCAGAGCAGCTAGATGTAAAAAAGAAACTATGATTTATATCTAAATTTAGTGATGATACAAGAACAAAATCTAAAAGTAATTCATGATCGAGAATAAATTTTCTTAATCTTTTGTCATTGAAAATAACTGAGAATTCAAAGGTGACAACAGGGCAGGATTATGGAAATGCTTTGTATTTGTTCATTCTCAGCCAAATGCATGAATAGGAATGACTATGGTCATGGTCTATTTGTTGATCTTATTTCATTTTGTAAGAGTTCCCTTGTAAGAGTCCCCTCTTGATTGTTTCAGATTCTTGCAATTGACATAGATCAAACATAAGATAGCAGCCGTGTCAACCCTAATTCTAATAACTACTCAGTAATTCCTCTTTTTTAACTTCAAAAACACCCTACCCTGTCCATCCACAGGATTAAGAAAAACTAAAATAATTTTAAGAAACTAGTTAGTCAATAATAGAAAGAAACCATCAGATAGAATATCATAAAACACTTCAGATTTGACGACCCCAGAGGCCAAAAGTGTAGTAACTAACAAACAGATGCTAAGCCTCCTCTAGAATACTCTTACACTCATCATTCAGATTCATCAAACTTTGAACTAAATTAATCTTAAGGTGCAGCCCATAATTTTTCCAAGATAATATATAGCATGCAAATCCATACATCAACAGTAAAATAAAGGTACTAAATAGAGATCATCTGATTGGATTTGAAGATCCCATTAATTCTCATTCAGCAAATGTTAACATGTCCAGTTCTTGCCTGACAGCATGAGCTTTAGGTACACATCTATATTCAATAGCTCCATGACTATTATGGCCTTAACTTGGAACTGATAAGAAAACCTATTGCCCGCTATGATTCTAATAGAAATATATATATATATATATATATAAAGAGTATTCAAGCATTCTACTCCATTTACTAGTAGGGATATTTGTCTTCAAGTTTTTGAGGTACCATGTTAACTGAGAGTCAAAACATAATCATAAGATTTGCAAAATACTTGCTTTTAAAGAATAAGCAGAAATGCAACTAGATTTTCAAATGGATGGAACAGAAAAATTAAGGTGCACACATAACCAATAAAAATATTATAAAGAAAAAAAAAAACCCTATTTGCTAGAGCATTCTCCAATATGGTAAAATATTTTCAGATTTAAATAATCATTAACTACAATGTAATGTGAAAATATATTTTTCAGATTTGAAGTTATTATTTAGCTAAAATCATTAGTCTATACATCATACGTACTAGTTATTAAATTTAAAAATTCTGTTGTTTCAAAAAAAAAAAAAAATCAATATTTAACATCAAATTGGAGAATGCACAAACTATTAAATGATACGAACGCATCTAGTGGGGTGAATGAAAAGAAGAAGAAGAAGAAGAAGAACGAAAGAAAGATGATGTTTGATAGTCAAAAGAAAGTTGAAAAATCCAAATAAATAATGAAGCATAAGAATTTTGTATAAGAGAAAATTACACAACGAAAACATAACACTAAAAAATATCAATTGAATTCACTAATCTCTAATCTATAGAAAATTTGAATTTCTTATGAGAATATACTAATTTTTTTCTGCATTATCTATGAGTTTGCATTTTTCATCTATCATATATATACGAATTATATTAGTTAATATAAGGGGAAAAAATAAAGGGCGCAGTTGCATCCCCTTTTGATCTGACGACTTTGCCAGTTAGAATAAGCAGCAATTGTACTTTACATTAATACACAACAGTATTCAAACACAAAAATAGATCTGGTACGAACCAATATGAGGTGAAACATTCCACTTCACAAACTTAACATCTCCGCCAAGATCTTGTAGACGTTGAGCGAATCGGCAAATACTTTTACAAGGTGCAAGGTGATCACTTTCTGAGCATAAAATCAGATAAGGTGCCTCCAAGTCCTAAGTAAGAGAAAGCATTAGCAAAAAGATATCACATCAACTGGTTCAAAATAGCAATATTAGAAACAGGGGAACTAATGGCCACTTAGAAACTTACAACTGAAGAGTATAGAGTCTGCCAATACTCAACACGCTGGGATTCAAACCTGGTAAGATATAAACCATCTAGACCAGAAGCAACACCTTTTGCAAACCAAGATACAAGTTTTGATGGACCAGGCATCTTTCGAATAGTAGATGGTAGAGCAAATTGGGCACCCAAATCACTTGTAAAATCAACTGGGCTTGAGTCATAGATATGCCCAGAAACACAATTTCTGAGCAATCGACTCTCATACTTCACAACATAAAAGAAAACAGGAAGAGAAGTTAAAAAGTGTACAGTTTGATTGGCCAAAAAAAAAAAAAAAAAACATAACTTCACAACATAAAAGAAAAACAGGGAAGAAGAAGTTAAAAGAGTGTACAGTTTTGATTTGGCCAAAAAAAAAAAAAAACACAGAAGGAAGAAAAAGGGACCAGCGCATACCACATTAATATGGACTATCATATTGATGATTCTTGAATAATCTGCATTGCAAATAATAAAATTAGCCTATATCGCCAAGTATTGGAGAAGAGCGAATAAAAGAGAGAAAAATTTAGGTTTCTGGTGGAACTTGATGCTTCCAGCCTATTCAGGCCTATTGCAGGGGGAAAGAGGAGGCGGAACAAGAAAGCAGTTCCACTTTAAAAAAAAAAAAAAAAACACAGAAGAAGAAAAAGGGACAGCGCATACCACATTAATATGACTATCATATGATGATTCTTGAATAATCTGCATTGCAAATAATAAAATTAGCCTTATCGCCAGTATTGGAGAGAGGAATAAAAGAGAGAAAAGTTAGGTTTCTGGTGGAACTTGATGCTTCCAGCCTATCAGGCCTATGCAGGGGGAAAGAGAGGCGGAACAAGAAGCAGTTCCACTTCAATTTGTTTTCAACAAGTAAATTAGCCTTATTGCCAGTCCGTGTGTTCGTGTTTGTGTGTGCATGTGTGTGTCTGAGAGAGAGAGTTTAGTGTGGCGCCAGGGGTGGGGGCGAACCTGCTGCTTCCAGCCATCAGCGTTGCATTGGGGGGGGAGGGTGGGGGGGATAAGAAGTTGTTCCACTTCATTTTCTTTTCAGTAAGTTAGAATTGGCTCTCTAAAAGTTCATACAAAATTTACCTGTAAAACCTTGTACATGCAAGCTTTTGGAGCACCAGAAAAAGCACCAAAGACAATTGGACATGGTCTAGTCCTTAATTCCTGCATATAAAAAAAAAATAGGTATTTAACCCATGAATCAATTCAAACAATATTCAAAAATTATAATAGCCTGATGCACCTCACTGTGCTCACAATTATTTTGTATGGGATCCCACACGATATCAAGTAGATTTAGGATTTTAATGAACCTTAATTTGACCAATATGGGCACCCACACAAAGCCCCTGCATCAGATTGGAATTTCCACAAAATAAACAGAATTGTAAATTTAAATCAAGCTACACATTTGACATACAAAACATCAATGTAATTCACCTCAACAAGCTCATTGAGAAGAACAAATGCCAGTGACAAGGCCCTTTCAGGATCAAACCTGCAAAAATTTTTACCAATAAACAGAAAACATGGACAAAATCAAAATTCTGAAGAATATCAAATAAAGAATTTAACCACTAACACCCTCCCTACACCAAACAAAACTCAGGGAAAAAGATAAACACGAGCATCCTTTTATTTCTCCATTCATTATTTGTTGAGTTTCTCAAGCAATTAAAGATGACCCCAAAATGATTAACAACAATAGTAAATATTGGACTAGTCCCATTAAAAAAGCCTTTAGATACTCAATTCAATGAAATCTTTATCACTATTGTATATTCTTGAAGACCATTTGCTTCTTTTACATGATAAATCAGGGTTTTGTTTTTCATATCCTCAACTCAACAAATATACTTTCGGTCTTAATCTCTTTACCATCCAACCTGAACCAAATCACTCCTTGCAATGGTAATACATGCATTTCATCTTTTATTAAATTACACTCAATTCCTCAAGAATGCATTTTTCAATAATGTTAAACGTTTATATGGTCATCTCTAGTTGTCCTGCCACTTATCCAACTTCCCATCACCCAAATACATGGATATACCAGTTATTAAAATTTTTGCTTCATAAAGTAACATTTTTGATAGTTCTCTAAATTCAATCATATGGCTCCAGTCCAATTCATAAAAAAACAAAACTAAATAAGATGAGAAGATTATGTTATATTCAATCTCTCCTTTGAAGGTTGATATAACAAAAAGGGTAATAACATCTTAAAAACTCCATGTGTTATAATGTTAAATAAAGACCTTAAACCAAACCCCGCTTATAGGGGACTTATACTGCGACCTGAGTGCTAGCACCAGGTATTTATAAAAGATGGGAAACAACAAAAGCAGAAGGTACTTAATTGATGAAAGAAGGGGTAAGGGACTCAAAACCCACTCCCTTACCCAGAATATCCACCTTATAGCAGTGACTATAAATTCAAAACAGAACCATGCCAATGACTCAAGATATAGAAATGCATACTACATCAAGAGATAATAACATTAGAACAGCCGAAAGGGTATCCTTTGCAAGTAATATTTTAAGCATTCCACACTACAGAACTAGCATAATTCATCTCATTGTAACTCAAATTTGTGCTTCAAATATGCTTAACAAATACAATTTCCCAGTCTGTTCACTTAAATTGTACATACTTATCCAAAAATCATAAACCCTAAACGAAAGGAACACAAAAGAAATAAAAAGCCCCTAACCCTTAAAAAAGTAAAGAAAGCCAAAAAAAAAAAAGGGTTTACATCTCACAATCGCATTACTTAGGCATTTTACGAAATTAAGAAAGACATGTAAATTTCACTCCTACATGATTATTAAAACTCCTACAAAAGATACACCTGGTTCATCAAATTCCCAAAGAACAGAAAGTAACAATAATAATAAAAATAATAAACAAGAGTTCCTTTTTCTTTTTCTCATTTCCTTCATTTTCTAAGGAAACAAACGGAGAGAGATGTGTTACTCACGCGCTGAGGAAATCGGCATGAGAAACAATGGAATTCCATCCAAGAGAGGAGTACAAATCCACATAGTTTTTCAAGTGGTTCTCAGGAATTGAAATCCAAGCGAAAATAACGACAATTCCCTTGAATCCGTTTTGCTTCCTTCCCCAATAGACACTACCTCCTCCTCCACCAGTACCAAACATTTTTGCTAGACTGAAACTGGAGAGTAGTTCTGGTCGACAATCGAAATCCAGAGAAAACAAAAAAATTGCTGTATGTGGACCGTGATTTTCTTTCTAGCTGAATTCAATTTTTTTTTTTTTTTCTTTTTTAAGCCACCAATCGGTAGTGGATATTTATTTATTTATTTTTAGGAAGTCCACGTCAGATTTTGACGCTTCAGGCGCATTATTTGGATAAGTTTCTTACTTTGTAAAGGATATCAGATTCATTGAAATTGCATGAAACGGCATCGTATTTGTATTGCTTATCGTAACAAAACATATAACGACTGGCATGCAACTTTCATTAATGTATTAAAAGGAGAAAATTAAAATAACCTTAAAATCTCTTTATTTCGACTCATTTATGAATTTAGGTTGGATTTGATAAGTAATAACTGAATGCAATGTAGTATAATAAAATTAAAGATACTTTTAATATAATTATGACAACATATAACTGGCAGAAAATTGAAAATAAATTAAGTTATTTTAATTTGTCCTTAGTTAACACACTTAATCACATTTGAAATTAAAGCCCATTTAGAACAAATGAATTTCATAAACTTTTGTGAAATTCATTTGAAAATCTAAAATATTGTGTTTGAAATGAAAAAAAATACAGATTTGCATTATACGAATTGAATTCTGTGCGATTGAATATATCTAACTCATTCTACTAAAATTGATGAAATTTCTAAATGAATTCCACAAAATTAACCATTGAAATTTTTGTTGACAAAATTACTCTCCACTGTAAACTCAACTATTTTTATCTTTTTTTCCTTTTTATTTATTGTCTTTGAAAAATTTCAAACTATAACAATGTTATATTTTTTTTAATCTTTTTTAATACAATAATGACGTTAGTTTATATTTTTATTTTTTTTCTTTTTACTTTTATTTTTAAAAATTTCAAATAATGATGTTTTTTTTTTTAAGTCTGGTAATAATACTATTAAACTATAAAACTGAGCACCAACAATTGTTTTCAAATACAATTAAAAACAGCAGTAACATTCTTAATATATTTTTTTAATTTTCAAATTAATTACTGAAATCAACAACATCAATTAAAAATAATTATTATGATGAATGTTAATACTTATATAATTAATTAATTAGTGTGGAATATTAGTGTACTATTTCTATGAAATTTAATATTTATATTCTAATAAAAAAAAGACAAGTTATTATATTGTAACTGAGACGTCGCTATTACATTTCTGATAGACTGAAAAAATTATATTAAACACATCCATTAAGTAAATATTTTGCACATAAATATCATAAAAACACCCAAAAAACTATTATTAGCACCAGAACCTATTATTTAGTTTAATTTCAAATAGTAAGAAACGAAATTAAAAACGTATGCATACATGTTTAAATTCATAAGAGAGAAGTATAAACTATTACAGCGTTAATATATTTTTTTTAATTTTTCTACAATTATATATACTGGAAAAATCTCTCATAAGAACATTCAAATTAGATGAAATCAATTTATTTATGATAACTGTTTCTACTTATATCAATAATTAATTCAGTGTGGAATATTAGTCGTACTATTTTCTACTTGAAACTTTAATCATTTATACTTTCTAATAAAAAAAAGGACCAAGTTATATATGTCCACATAATAAAAATAATTGGATTTTGTTTATTCATTTTTCTATTAAATTATATGTTCCAAGCAGTGTTATACAGGAAATAAAGACAACATGAATTTTATTTAAGAATTTATTCAAAACAAATTTTGTGCATGGAATTCAATTGATTTTTTTATTTTAAATCTGTTAGCTACTTAACAATTGATAAATTCAATAGTTACTCTAAATGAGAGTTTTACATACCATGTGATTTCATTTGTTCCAAAAACTGGCACTATATAAAGATAAAATTCTTAAGAACACAGCGTGGTAATTATACAATTTACCTATATTAAAAAGTAATTTATTGATTAAAATTTTACTAACTGATAGCCACTATTAAAAAATTTTCAGCTTTTATAAGGCTGCATTGTAATTTTTATTAAAGTGAGGTGTGGACCCATAATTAAACAAAAATTATTTTTCATATTTGTTTTACGTCTACACTTTATAATGATCCTTTATTTAAAATTGACAAAGACAATGCATTAAGATATTAAAACCTATATTTTGTGTATAACTTAAATAATATTAAAATAATTATATATGTGTAAATGCCTATATTCAGCAGCATGCTCATCTTAAATCTTAAAATTGTAAAATTAAAAACTAGACAATTACATTCATCTTTTCTCTCGTATTATTGCCCACAACTTGAATATTTTTAGTTAACTTTGATCAAAATAATACTCATGGAATAATTCCTAAAATTTTAAAGTCAAATTTGAATTAATATTTGAAATTTTATTAAATTAGCTACCACTTCTATAAGTTAAAATTCAAAATTATATTAATTTAATAAATATAATTATTATAAAATAATAATTTGGTAAGTATATATATATAGTATAATATGATGATTATATAAGTAATGTATGTGTGTGTGGTGTTCGATAATGTGTTTGGGATAATTAAACTTTGAATCCTAATATTTCTTATCTTATTGGAGCTGTAGGATTAAAGAAATGATATTAATTGATTAAGATTTATTTTTGGTAAAAATAAGATTAGGCTAGAGATTATTCATTAATTTTTAGTAATGACGAACTTTTTACATTTTTTTACCTTCTATTTAAACTTAATACTTATTAAATTAAATTTATTTTCAACTATTTTTTTTGAAAATTTATTTGGTTTAATTATTATATTATAAATTGAATCAGCTTAAATTTATATTTATTTGTAGATTTAGGGCAAATATAAAATTTCTTGTGGTCATACTAATCTATATTTAACGTCCACAATTTTGTTTGGTTTAATAAATTTAATTCTTGATCCCACTAAAATTTTGCCATTGCAGCGGTGATATTTTAATTTTTTTCATTGGATTTATTAAAGGTGGTGCAAGTGAATCTCTTTAACTATAACTAAATCCCGAATCAGATTAATAGATAGGAGCTATCTGGCAATGAATTCGAAATACACAGTATTTAATGGTAATTAAATAATAAATCATTTAAATAATATTAAATTTTAAAGTTTGTATATTAGAGTAAAATTTTATATTTGCAAATAATATATGCTATTACTTTAGCCAAGCTATTGTTCACCATCATAAGGGTGGTCTAGATATATGTATGTGTGTGTGTGTGTGTGTTTGTTAAACTTTGAATCCTAATATTTCTATCTTATTGAGCTGAGATTAAGAAATGATATTAATGATTAAGATTATTTGGTAAAAAAGATAGCTGAATTATCATAATAAATACACTTTTACATTTTTTACCTTCTATTTAAACTAAACTTATTTAAATTAAATTTATTTCAACTATTTTTTTTGAAAATTATTTTGTTTAATTTATTTATATTAAAATTTAATCACTTAATTAAATAAGTGGCAAATTAAATCTTGGGTTACATCTAAAGGCCATGGTTAATAAATTAATTCGATCCCCACTAAATGCATTTGCAGGGAGGGGCAAGGAACTTTAACTATAACTAAATCCCGAATCAGATTAAGTGGTATCTGGCAATGAATTCGAATACCGATGGTTTATAAAAAAAATTAATAATTAATTTAATTTGTTATGAGTAAATTATGCAATCAACTAGCCTATTGTCACACTGGTGCTAGTTGTTTTGGAAACCACCGTCATTAAAACCATCGGATACGGCGGCAAGATGAACAGTTTCCAATCAAAATGAACAGTTTGTAAGTCTCCATAAAGTGAGTGTGCTTATTTGGATGTGAAAAAGTTTTCTTTTATGACAAAACATCTTGAGGATAAAATTGTATTTCTAACTAAACCCTAAAGTGATTTTCAATCAAAATGATGGATTTGATTCATATCATAATGATCCATTTAGCACTATCCTATTTGTTAAACCATCTAATAATAAAGTAATATTGATCGTCATAATTAGTACTTATTAGTCATTATTTATTTAATATGCGAGTACTACATTAATTATGTTAGTTGGTTAGTTTCTCGGTCATTGATTAACCATTTGATATTACTGTTTTCAGCAATATCATTAATCGAACTATAATAATCTAATATAGATATATATACTTGTCTCATCGACAGTTTGTCTTGTTCCCTTAACAAGTGTTTCCTTTTCGACAATATACAATAATAAAATATAAAAAAGATAACATGAAAATATATTAAATTTCTAAATAAATTTTAACTAACAAATAATATAGGATTCTCACAATTTTTATCTTAATACAATTATCTTTATTGCAATATACATATCCTGAGTAATCTAAAAAAGGGACTAATTCACAATTCTCCTATTTTCTCAACTCCTGAAAGTTTAACGATTAGTGCGGTTAGGGTGTAACGCACATTCAATACCCATTAACCTTAATCTCTTTCACCTTGACTACCATGGCTAATGAATTGGTTGAACACGAGGATCTGGATGACAACCACGATGAGGCGATTGAACATGTCGTAATACCTCCTCCACAAACAACCGACTTCAAGTGGCGGCGACACTAGCTCAAGTATACTTGCAGTTCGCCAATGTGCTGAAACACCTTCTTGAGGTCTCTCATCCGGATGGCGAACTGATACCCCCAGGTGGGCCAACGAACCAATGCCATAAAGAGCACGGTGCGCCTCCATTATCACTTAAGCGACAAACCAGCCAACATCTAAACAACTCCATGAGCCAGAGTCGGAAGCGAATCTCAGCATGACCAGTTCCTATAGTCAAGAATCGAGGCACACATAACCAGTTAAGGATAGTGCTAATCTCCGAAACATTGTCAAGGAACTGGTTGGGGAGTGCAGAGAAAGAGGAGAGGCAGGGAACTACGGCCTTATAGAGGACTCCCCTTATCAGCCAATATCCTGGATGTGACTTTTCCCCAAATTCAAAATTTTGACTCTCATTCTTCTGATTCCCAAAAAGATAAAAAAAAAAAAAAATCTGCAGTTCATGCCCAACCTTCGACCTATCTCTTTATGCAACATGCTTTATATAAGGTGATAACAAAAGTCTTGGCAAACTGTCTCAAGGAGCTACTATCAGACATTAAATCTCCTTTTTATAGTGCCTTTGTCCTTGGTTATCTTATATCGAATAATGTAATAACAGCTTATGAAGTCATCCATTATCTAAAATGGAAACGTTAAGGTAAAGTGGGTATGGCAGCCATGACAATTGACATGAGCCAGGCGTAGGACCGTATTGAGTGGGATTTAAAAAGGATGATGGTTCCCATCGAGATGGATTGATATGGTTTTATTTTGTGTTTTCTATATAATTCAATATAAAATCTGACATGATGGAAGAGAGTTAGGTCCAATTAATCCATGTAGAGGCTTATGCTAAGGATGTCCCCTTTCTCCATATCTGTTCATATTATGTGCCAAAGGATTTTTTGTTACTGTTACAAGATAGAGAGAGAAGGCACCTAATCCATGGTTGTAGCATTTGCAGGGGAGCACCATTTATTAACGATTTTTTTTATTGGATGATAGTCTTTTATTTTTTAATGCCGAAGTTATTGAAAGTTTTCAGATTAAGGAGTATTTAAATTGTATGAAAAAGCTTTGGGTCAGATTACTAATTGGCAAAAGTTGACTATTGCTTTTAGCTTAAACACTGGCACAATAATGAAGAATCGAGTCTCTGCATCCTTTCGGTGGGTGAGATAGCCGAATTGGGTTTTATCTAAGCCTCTAGGCTATGGTGGGGCGTAATAGACGAGATGTCTTTGATTTTCTCAGAGAGAAAATATGGAAGAGACTTCAGAGTTGGAAAAAGCTCTTGTTGTCTAGCGCTGGCATGGAGATTTTATTAAAATCAGTGATACAAGTGATTCTAGCCTAGACTATGAGTGTTTTTCTACTTCGTTGAAATTTTTTTCAGCAAATCCAACGTCTTATGAATGGTTTCTGGTGGGGACAGAGTTCTAATCAAAATGGTGGTATTCGGTGGAGAAGTTGGGAGGCAATGTGCTGTTCTAAATTAAGGGGCAGTTTAAATTTTAGAAGATTGTATGAGTTCAATATCGCCTTATTAGGGAAGCAGGTTTGGCATTTCCTTAAATTTCTGAACTCCTTGGTTGCTAAATTGTGTAAAGCACGCACATCCCTTCGACCTCTCTATTTGATGCAGTGAGGGGCTCAAATCTGAGTTTTATTTGGAGAGCGGCGAAGCCTATATCCATCTGTTAAAAAAGTTGGAGCTTGTTTGCATGTGGAAAGGAGAGATTCCATCTCGATCTGGAACGATCCACAACTGCTTGACCCCGTAAACCCTCAAGTTAGTTCGATTATGCCTACTCCATGTAATTTCCATTTTGTTTTCTCTCTTATTGATGAGGATGGCTTATATTGGAAGAGGGATATTATCAAGAGTCTTTTTACAGAAAGCGATAGGAATCTTATTTTGTTTATCCTTCTCAGTTTGTAAAGAAGACTAGATGATTGGGGATGGAGTTTTGAGCGAAGCTGCGACTATTCGGGTAAAAAGTGCCTACAGATTTCTTATCTTCGATTTTGATCCTCTCACATCAGAAGTGATGCGCCATTTCGAGTAAAATGATGGGCTCTAGAAATTCCACCGAATATAAAGAACCTAATCTAGCGAATTTGTAATGGGCTTATTCCAATTAAGGAAAAGTTGTTTTTGCGTGGGTTGGAAATTGATGTTCTATGTCCTGTTTGCGGCAATTCCATTGAAACTTTGTTACATGTCTTCACTGAATGCAATTTTGCTAGGGAATGTTGGAATTGGGTTTTAGCAGATGTGTTAGACATTTATGAAGTTGGGCAATTTTCAGATATTCTATAATTATTTCTGAAGGTTTTCCTTGACCACTCCCTAGATTACATTCAACATTTCTATCTGATTTTGTGGGTAATATGAGACCATTGAAACTCTGTTCTCTAGAGAGGAGAAGATCAGCCTCAAGCGCATTTGTTACAGTCGGCAAATGCTTGGTTTTTCTCATGGAAATCAGCACAGAATAGTCAGCAGATCCCCACCCAGCATAAACCAGGTAATATACATTGGTGCAAGTCACCATTAGGTTTTTTCAAATGCAACACAGATGCATCTTTTCATTATTCTTCTTCAATGGTGGGTGCTGGTTGGATATTGAGGAATGACATGACCAAATTAATGAATGCATGTCAAATATCTCTTGATGGTGGCGCTAATCCTCCTACAACAGAAGCCTTGTCTTTCCGAGAAGCTTTGAGCTGGGTCAAGGGGCATAATCTACATCATGTTGTATTTGAATCTGACTGTTTACAGCTGGTCCAAGCCCTTTTAAAGATGAAAGCAGATAGCTCTTATGTTGGGAATATTGTTTTAGATTAGCAATCAATTTTAAAGGAACTTTCTCGTCATTCTTTTTGGTTTATTAAAAGGTTAGTGAATAGAGTGGCTCATAAAAAAAAAAACTATCCCCTCTCTCTCTCCCTCTTTCTCTGAAAATTTAAAACCTCTTTTCTCTTCTTCCATGGGCGGCCACCGGTGAGCTCTCACTGGTGGTCACCTCTTTCCCTTTTTTGTTTGATTTTTTTCAAATAATCCTTGAACCTATTTACAGATCTGAGTTATTATCGCCTATATATTGAGATTTATTATTGTCATATATTGAGATTTTGTCATCAGATCTAGTTCTGAGTTATTGTTATCACCATTATGATGATTTTATCTAGCGTCTTTTATTATTTGGATAGTTATGCAGAAAGAAGTGCAGATTTCCTTTCCAATTGAATGAAGAAATTTGAAGGAAACCAGATCGGACTTGTAGAAAGATCATAGAGTCGAACAGTGGCCATGAAAAGCCACTAAGTGGAGCAAGTGATCGCCTATAGCACAAATATTATGCTCTATCAATTCGATCAAATACTTCAAATCAAGATGGTGTTTTTTTATTTTTTGTATAAGTGGTTTATTTCTGTAGAAAGATCATAGAGTCGAACAGTGGCCATGAAAAGCCACTAAGAGTGAGCTAAAGTGATCGCCTATAGCACAAATTATTATGCTCTAAATCAATTCCGATCAAATACTTCAAATCAGATGGTGTTATTTTTATTTTTTTGTATAGTGGTTTATTTATTAGACCTTCTTATACAAAATATATAGAACATATTGATCTGTAATCTCATATCTGTATACAGTTTATCAATTAATCAAAATTAAAGTTTGAATTTTTTCTAAAAATTAATTTTTTCTAAAAAAAAAAAAAAAAAAAAAAAGAGAAAAAAAAAAAAAAAAAAAAAAAAAGAGAATCGCTCAGCTTTTAGCAACGACCGCCTATTCTATGCCTGATCTTAGGGAGTGGAGCCTGTCCAACCCTATTTCTCTTGTTGTATTGAATGATTTAAGTTAATAATAATTTTGATATTTACCTTAATATATATATAAAATATCAAACTACCCTATAACTACTTTATATACAACAGGGATTGTTGTATATAAAAATAGTTAGCAAAGAAATACATATAGGTAAAATTACCCAAATCCTCTTGACCGATCGGATAATCATCTTAGCTATAGATGAATTACCACATGACCCAATTATATAGTTCATACATGATTATATACTGCTTTAGAAATTGAAAGGAGTTATCAGTACCATGTTTTAAATGAATAATAAACCATTTCTAATGTTATCAATACCCAAGCAAAAGCTCGGACATACAATAATTAATTATTAGTATATTCCCTTATTTGATTATTTAGTTCATGTATACCTCAATACCTAGATCTAACTATTAGAAATACAGTACAAAATAAATTACTTCACATTCAAACAAATGAAACAATAAAATGCAGAAAAATATGGAAAAAAAAATGAATTAATGGAACAAAAAAAAAAAAAAAAAAAAAGCCAGAAAAAAGTCATTGGAAAGAAAAAAAGATGAAAATTAAGTGGAACCGAAAAAAAAAAAAAAAAAAAAAAAGACAGATTTCTGTTTCTTGCAAATTTACTGTTCATGTTCGAAAATTAATTTCCTCGGCTTGTCAATGGGAGAGTAGGGTTTTCCATCAAAAAAACCATTCGAATGCGCATTCTCAATATCTTCCGGCTTGATACTTTATATACTTCTCTGATTGTCTACCAGGCGAAAGAATGATTGTTTGAAACCTTGCTAGAAAGCGGGAAAAAAAAAAAAAAAAAAAAAAAGACAATTCTTTTCTTCAAATTTACTTTCATTCAAAAATTATTTCCTCCTTGTCATGGAAGTAGGGTTTCCATCAAATAAACCATCAATCGCATTCTCAATATCTTCCGGCTGATACTTTATATACTTCTCTGATTGTCTACCAGGCGAAAAATATTGTTGAAACCTTCCTAGAAACGACCGGTAGGCCGGAATAACCACTGCTGATATCGAAACACGAAGCTCCGATTGAAGTTGCTCATCGCTAACAACCCATGTACTCTGCGTTTTATGTATTTCATCAAACATAGAATTAAACATCTTAAACCTCTCTTTCAAAACAGGTTTCGACACCTTCCCATTAACCTGCAACCCTTCATGGCTTAAACACTGCAACAATCTGCCCCAGGTTTCTCTCGTATACCCTTTATGGTATTGTCTTAAATCATAAGATCGTTTTCGACACCACTGAGCGCCCATTATGTCATTAATGTCATTAGATCCTTTAATCTTTTGAAGTATATATCTTCCATTGTTCATCAAGAACACATTTCGCAAAGCAGGATCTCTATACAATTTCGATTTCATTTCAAGATTCTCATCTAGCAAATCCATTATTTTATTAAGCTGAACAGCAAACGGTGACGTCTTTGGTGTTCCATCCTCGTTTCCGCCTTTATTAATCTCTGCATCCCACTTTTTAATATCTGACTCACCTTCGGTGGAAGTTCCTTTTGTTTTCAGTTGCTCTCGAAAGACCTGCTCTAATGTGTCTTTATATTCACATGCATATTCTAAATAATTCATGGTATAGCGTGTCAAAGGATGAACTGCACCGCTTGGAACTGGAGTTCTACCATTGTCTCTCTTTATAGAATTTTCAAGATCGCCGAAAATAGAAACAGCTGCTTCCCTAAGCCGGCCTTTAGCAGCATAGATTTCTGATTTTAAATCTTGGGAATGGATATTTTCAATTGCGGGAATCATATCTCTTAATGCTTCGTACATATCTAAGAATTTGAATAATTTCTCTGCTGATCTTTTTGATAAGGCAACAGCTTCTGCAAAATTTAGAAATCTTACAGTTACCGCTAATGCAAAATCGCCGAACAATCTTTGAGCGATTGATGGGTGATCTGTAAAGATATTGTTACAAAGCTTTTGCTCTATAGGGAAAAGGATAGAGGAGCACTGGTTAAGAATTTCAATCCATAAAGAAATTTCTCCTTCTACGGTTTCCCATTGCATTCTCTGCACATCTTCAATGCTTATATTGTGGAATCCTAACCTGTCCAATTCGCTATTGAATGCATTTCTCCTTACCATGTTATAAGCCATGCAACATTCACTTTCATAACCTAAAGAGATCATTGAAGAAGCGAGTCTGCTCATTTTGTATATGGCTTGTTGTGTATAAGCAGGGAATTCTTCTTCTTCAGGTGATTCTGATTCAGATTGGACTTTTGGATCAAATTCTTGATTATGGGAACTAAAGGATGATTGCTTCGATGCTTTGGGAGTTGTTTTGGATTCTATGTTACTGTTATTGCTTTGGTTGCAACTCTCTAGAACTTTTCGAAATTCATTATCTAATAATGACACGACGAGATGCGTAATAGTGCTTGCTCTATTTAGAGAAGATGCAATTGACGGATTGGCAGTGAATTCGTTGAATACATTCGTCAACTTTGAAACTCGAGTTAAACATTGGCAAAATAATGATTGTGCTTCTTGATTTTGGCCAACCTTTTTGTAATCAAAATTGGCCATCTCTTTTTCAAGCATTTTCAACAATGAATCCACAGAGCTTGGAATTTCCGGTGGATTAGACTTATCATTTGTTTTTGACAATGTCTCGACATATCGATCAACGTCTTCCATTGCTTGATCAATATTAAATTTTGTAAATGAGAAAACATCTTTAATGCTTTGTTCGATGTGATCGGTTTCCTCCATTTCTGGTTTTCCATCCGTGGATACTTGTTCTTGTGCTGCAGTATCGCCATTAGCGCTTCTTGGAAAGTTAGAGGATTTTCGGGATGGGTTTTTGTCCATGGAGAGATTAAAGTTAATGTTAATTGGTATTTTTGTGTAATTATCAGAGAATGTATACGGAGATTGAACAGGAAAAGAAAGCAATAGATGAAGAATCAAAGCATGACAAAGGAAGAAGAAGAAGGAAGGTTCTCCATTATTGTTTTGTTTGTTTTTGTTCTTTTTAGTTTTTGATTTTTTTTACTAAAATTTGTTTGGATGAAAAGAGGAAAAAACAAAGGATATTGTTGTTGTTGGACAGATTGTGTTTTTTTTAAAGTTCTTTTGACCATGAATTTTCGGGGGAGGTGGATATTGCTTATTGACCGTTGACCTCCGTAAGAAGGTCCTGTCTACAACAACCTATCTTGTGCACTTGAGTTTTAGCCGTCATTCACCTATGTAATATTGGGAAAAATTTCCCTATACGGTTCATGAGTCCACGTGTGTAAATTAAATTAATAAAATTAAATATTTTAATTGAAATGAGAGTATTTTTAATTATATTTAAAAATTAAAAAATTTTAATTTCATTTATTTTGGTTCATAAATGGAGCAATGAATCCAATTTGATAAATTTTTTTGATAATATATTAACTAATATACAGTGGATTAACACCAATGTGTCAATTAAAATAAGAAAATATTAATCAAGTCACAAATAGGATCACTTTTTGTGATTAATGGGTAATTCTGATGGACAAGAGACAGATTTGACAAATTTAATTTAGCTAAGCTTCGTTTGTTTTCGTAAAATAATTTGTAGGAAAATATTTTTTAAAATATTTCATTATTTTGGGGGTGTTCAGAAAAATAAGTTAACAAAAAATATTTTTCTAATCAAAAGAAAATTCTAAGTCATTTTCATTCAAAATCGTAAAACACTTTCCAGATTTTGACAAACTTATTATAACCTTATGAATATATATTTTGTTAATTTATTAATCATCGGTAGTCACTACCACCACTCACTGTTCACCACCATTGGCCACTATCAACCATCACTACTGGCCGCCACCACCACCACCGGTCACTGGCGACTTTCGTAATTTACCTTTTTTTTTTTTGCATTATTCTCATATTTGACAATAAAATTTTTAAAATACGAAAATTATATTATTATTATTTTTATTTTTATGGTCTTATGAGTTAAAAATTGTTATATTTTTAACTCGTTTTTAAATTGAAACCAAACAAAGAAAAAATAAGTCATTTCGAAAATATTTTCAAGGAAAATATTTTCCAAATATAAGTTATTTTCTGGAAACAAACAAAGCTTAAATAATATGTTAATTTTAGAGAAATTTAATTATTGCCTGAAAAGACAATTCATTTCATTAACTTTTGTATTACTAAGGTACCGTTTGTTTCCGTAAAATAACTTGTAGGAAACTATCTTCCATAATTTTTAATTGTTTGGGGCGTTCAAGAAAATAAGTCTTACTGGTCAAAGAAAAATTAAGTCATTTTTTAAGGAAAATAACTTCCTATTTTCAAAAGAGTAAAATATTTTTCGGATATTGACAAACCTTATAAATCCATACTTTTGTAATTTATTAATCATCATAGTCACTATTACCAGTCACCATTTACTACTAACCACCACCACCGACTACCACCACTTGCCACCGCAGACTTTCATGATTTATATATATATTTTTTTTATTCTTCTCATATTTAACAATAAAATTTTTAAATTATAAAATTTCTATTATTATTAATATTTTTTATGGTCTTTTGAAATAAAAACTTTAATATTTGTAACTAATTTTCAAAATTATAACCAAACAAAGGAAAATAAGTCATTTAGAAAATATTTTTCAGCAACTTATTTTTCTGCAAGTTATTTTACGGAATTAAAACGAGTATAAATCAACAACTATGACAAATATGTTGCCTAATGAAATCATACCTTATACTATTACTATAATAATAATCCCAATGAGTATTATATGGGAGTATAATATTATACTCTCATATAAATTTTTGAGTGTGATAATAATTAATAATAATAAACTGATTATAAATATAAATAAATCATAAACAATGTCTGTATATTAATTGATAACTAGGCAATAATAATAAATAATTAATAACTAGATATTAATTTGAAGTCCTTAACCTAATGAATGACTTCAGCTGTGTTGAGCATGAACGTTCTGTTGGGCAACAACGTTTTGAATAGTGTTTAGTGTTTGGACTGGATTAAAACATTATTTTAATTAATTATCATATTCAGTAATGCTAAATCTATCCTAACGTTTAAAGTTTGAAGTAGTATTTTATGAAACGTTATTCTCATTAACGTTTAGCGTTTCCTAAATCTTTTATGACGTTTGTGCTCATTCACTTATCTTTGTATTGTTTTCTATGACCTTACATTTTTTTTTTTTTTGTCGTTTTATATTGAACAACTAATCAAACACTTATTTTTACTAAACATTTTTATTTTAAACTGCTATATAAACAATTAATCACTAGTAAAATCACTGATAGCTACTATAACTGCTAAAATTATCGAACATAGCCTTCAAATTAATGCCATATAGATAGCTCACAAATTAACCCGTTAACTAACAATATATTAACTACTATTGAAGATATTTCTATATGAACTCAACCTATTTTTCAAAAAAAAAAAAAAAAAAAAAAATTAAAAGTTTGAAGTGAGTATTTTATGAAAGCGTTATTCTCGATTAACGGTTTAGCGTTTCCTAAATCTTTTATGACGGCTTTTGTGGCTTCATTCACTTATCGTTTGTTTTGTTTTCTGATGACCTTACGATTTTTTTTTTTTGTCGTTGGTATTATTGAACAAGCTAATCAAAGCACTTATTTTGACTAGAACAGTGTTTTGATTTTTTAAACTGCTATATAGAACAATTAAATCACTAGTTAAAGATTTCGACTGATAGCCGTACTATAACATTGCTAAAGATTATGCGAAGCATAGCCTTCAAATTAATGTGGCCATTATAGGATAGCTTCACAAATTTAACCCGTTGAACTAGACCAAGAGTATATGAACGTACTATTGAAGGAGATATTCTATATGAACGTTCAACCTATTTTTTCAAAGAAAAAAAAAAAAAAAAACCTATGTTGAGTGATTATTCATTTTAAACGCAGGATAAAGCGTGTTATTAGCAGCTTAATCAAAGTGATGGTAATATTTTAGTGTGATTATATTATCCGATGGTTAGGTTAAAAAAAAAAAAAAAAAAAAAAACCTATTTGATATATTCATTTTAACCAATAAACTGTTATTACAGCTTAATCAAAGTATGTAATATTTTTTATGTGATTATATTATCCATGTTAGTGATCATGAATAATATCTGCTGATCACAGTGATCAGCATATATTATTTTTAATTCATAGTAAAATAATAGAATTTATTTTTTTAAAAAAAATTTACATGCTGATTTCTATTTCTATAAGTCTATTCATACGAATATTCCTCAAACTATGCTAATATCATAGTTTGGGATACAATATTGTAAAAATGGCTATAATATTTCAATATTTATTCATTATGTACTTTTATTCTAATATCCCGGTATAATCGTTGCCATTAGCAATAATATGATCTCATCAATTTAAAATATTATTAATCGTATATGCATAAATATAACAATTTAAACATGATGTTGTTAATACCAAATATAGATTACATTAATATAACATTGTTGCTAATCAAGTGTGATTTGATTGGTCTTTTTATCTCTCGTAAAAGATATAGAGAGCATTCGAGTCCTCTCCACCACAAAGATAATCACCAATTTGCTGAATGTTATTCAAAGGGGAGAGCTGCCTCTGCTCTGTAGCTCGCAATATTATTCCGGCCCATTGAGCTTTCCTATGTACAAAAAAACATTATATGACACATATAATCATCCATAAGCTATAATTGTCATTATAATTCAATAATCAGTTATAGTCATAAATATTTTAATTGATTAAACAGTCATTTGCCAATGAATTAGGTGTCCCCTATGATGAATAGATAATTGGTAGCAAAATATTATTTTTTTTTGGCTATTATTATCCATAAGCATTATATATTACAGTAATTATTGGATTATTGTATGTGACATGCTTTTTTTTTTTTCGTAAGTGCATGAAATCGCAAACAATTAATAAAGAACGAGTAAAGCATCATCTAACAAGAATTATATATCAAGTACTAAAATTGTGTAAATCTATTATTATTTAAACAATAATAAGGAGAATGTATTTGAAAATAAAAAAAATAAAGGAAAACAAAAAGAATGAGATCAAGTAAGAAATTATTGTAAAGAATCAAGGTTAAAAGATACTAGGGATTTTGACTTCATTTAATTGTATCCAGTTTATTCTATTAGTTTGATAATCAATTTTAATTATTCAAGAAGGAGAAATAACCCTAAAGCCGCTAATAAGCCCTCTCGATCTTTTATTAGCTATTTAAACAAATTCAATTACTCATCTCTCAATGGCACAACTAAACATAGATCAAATCATTAAGTTCTTGTGATTATTCAGGAATCCACAAATCAAGGCCTTTAATTTTATGAAAACCTCCCACGAACCAAACCATCTAGCTCATCCATCAAGTTGTCATTCCCATGAAATTTATTACCCTATTCATATAAAAAACCTTTCTCTCGACAATGATTAATGAAATAAATCAATTTAGGAGAGAAACTCTATTTGGAAGCATTAAGATCAATAACAAATTTTACTTGAATAATGAAAATCAAATCTAATATTGTAAACTAAAATTGAATTTAAGCTACATCATATCCCTAGTAAAGAGATTTAATTCGACATAGTAAAAAAATCAAACTCAATAATATTTGTAAATTATATCATAAAGAATAATAAACAAAAGAGAGTTTAAAAGTAAAAACTAGTTAACGATTGGCTTGAATGACTTCCTTGAAACTTCACATCAACTTGAGTACTTAAAATCTTAAAGAGGGAGAAAACTAACTAGAGAACAAGAGAATCCGAGATCAAAAGATACCCCATAACGTAGCTAAGCTCTCTCTTTATATAGACTCATTGGGAAATCTCCGACTTTGTTTAGGAAATAGAATATTTAATAAGGAAGAAATTGTTTGGAGGTATGAGACTGATTAGACTTTGTATTTTTTTTTAAATTAAGATTCTCCCAGCGGCTTGATAGGTTTTAAGTTTGATTGGCACGTCAAAAAGCATTTCGTGCAAGTCCATGCAAGTGGCATGAGCTAGGACTGATGTTCTCAGCCTAATGCAAAATTTGGTCTTCGACACAGGCGTGCTAGCGTCTGAGTCTTCAAGGTAGTTGCAGCATGGGTCATGCTTAGGTGAGCATGCTCAGAGATCAACAGCTCCTTGTAGCACGGGTGTGCTCTCTGGCATGGTTGGAGGTAGGCATGGTCGGTTCAGTGAACCGCTGGTTCCGGTTCACTGAACCGCCGGTTCAAAATATTTAAAATTTTGAACCGGAACCGACCCTTGAATCTCCGGTTCCAGTTCCGGCACGGTTCGACACGGTTCCGGCGAACCGACGGTTTGAATTATTGTTCCAATTCAGTTCCGGCATTACGCAAATTTTTAAAAAAATAATAAAATTTCCGCTGGGGTTCCGGTTTCCACTGAACCGCCGGTTCAAGAATATTTGAAATTTTGAAGACCGGAACCGACCCTTGAAGTGCTCCGGTGTCCAGTGTTGCCGGCACGGTTCGACGGCACGGTTCCGGCGAACCGACGGTTTGAATTATTGTTCCAATTTCAGTCCGGCCAGGTTACGCAAGATTTTTAAAAGAAATAAATAAAATTTTTGGATGTTCGAATCATAATAAATAATGAATTTTAAAATGTTTCAAGTTTTAATTAAACTTAAATGAAATTATTATAAAATTTTAAAAGAGGAAAAAGCTTCTATTAACTAACTTAGAACTATTATTACATTAAAATGTTAGCAAATGTCTGCGTAATTTTCACGGTAACTATAGAAAGGACTAATAAGATGGAAATATAAAGATTATTGATTTTATAAATACTAAAAGATAATTTATTAAAAAGAATTAAATGGAAGTAAAATTGATGAACGCGAAAGAAGGATTGAGATATGAGAGAAAAAAATTTGGAAATTGGTGTTAAGAAAGAATAAACAAATATAAATAGATTTAGAGTCATTCCAAGTGAGTCTAAGGAAAATAAAGCGAATTAGGAAAATAATGAACTATGGAAGAGTTTGAGAGGGAATTTGAGTTGAGAATAAGAAGAAGGAGTTGAGGAGGTTATGAAATTGGGTTTGTGAAATGAAAAGGAGTCATCAACTTCATCATATTGTATACATGTTTTTCGATATTAGTTTTCCCAGAATTGGTCCCTGGCTATGAACAGAAAAATAACAGTGAGTATTTTTTGGATAATTTTAGGTAAAGTTACAGTTAAGATAAATGATTAAAGAAATGATATTAAAATTTTAGTTACCAATAAAATAAATAAAAAACCGACCGTATCATATCAAAAACTATCGCGTTACAGCTCTTTTTTGTATACAACGTTGAAAGTATTTTTTTCACCAGCTTTTATAAACTTAGTTGTACCATTGTACTCTGTTTCACCATAAAGTGTCAAATCAACTGATAATCAAATCAAGTTGATATTAAATTTTTGTTTATTGAAGAAGATTTTTAAGCTACGAATTTTTTCCGTGTGCATCCGGTCGAACGCGGACCGGGAAACCGTCAGTTAGACCGCCGATTCTGGGCCGGTTCCCGGTTGCATGATTTTAACATTGACATGGAAACCTGAACGAGCCCTTGGAAACCACCGGGTTCTGGTTCAAGATTGATGGGAATCGCTGATTGTCGGTCTGGTTGTCGGTGCATCCGGTTCGAACCGGACCGGAACCGTCAGTTAACCGCCGATTCTGGGCCGGTTCCGGTTCATATTTTAACATTGACATGAACCTTAACCGGCCCTTGAACCACCGGTTCTGGTTCAAAATTATGAATCGCTGATTTCGGTCTGGTTTCGATTCGTCTATAGTACGGTTCGGTTCCAGTTCGATTCCGGTTAGAACTGAACCGGTGGCCATGCCTAGTTGGAGGTGTGTTAATCTCTGAACCTTAGTTGAATTTATCTTGAATACAGCACGGGGATGCTAGATCACACGCCTTGGACATGCCAGCTTTTTTGCTTAAGTACACTCTTTTCTGTATTTTTGGTTGGTTTCCTATAAAAATCCAATAAAATTCCTTAAGATCAAGCGGAATGTGATTGAAGAAAGCTTTTAAACAAAAACATAAATAAAACTAAATAAAAACTAATTAAAGTAATTAAAAATACTAAAAAATCTTAATAAAAACTATATTTAAAATACTATAAAAATAACACCTATCAGTATGATTTAATTGCAAGACTACTTATAATATCATATTAAAAATGAATTAATATCCATTGAAATATTAATGCAATTAATATTTAATGAATAATATAACTTTAAAATTTAGCTTATAAATAATATATTTTATGTTATTTCCTGTTAACAGCATAATAAGTTAATAGCAAAAGCTAAAACTGAATATTAAATCAATGTTATTGATAAATGAAATAACATTGATTTAGTATTGACACTATATTTTGGCATTATAATAACTAATACTCACTAATGAACTAAATATGATAATACTAATGTTACAATATATTATTTATTTGGCCTTGGGTTGGTTATATTATTTCCAACACAAGTCCTTCTGAACATCATCTAGAGAGAAAATTTTCTCTCAATTCATATAAACTGGTTTGAAAATACTTTTTATTAAAAGTGAAAAAAAGAGCATGCAGCTTCCACATTAATTTCCTCTTCATCTAAAATTATAAAACACTAAAAGGGGAGGGTGAGCTGTTCAAGTTTCCATCACTGCAAATTTATGTAATGGTAGTTTTGCAATTTTAACTGAAATAGGTTGTCAATGGGTTAGTTAGTATATTGATTTTGTTGCGGAGAGGTGACAGTTCGAGTAAAATGATGTGCTTTTTAGAGTTTTTTTTTTTTCAGTGTTTTTTGGGTCTTTGCGATGCGTGGATGATTCATCTGGTTGATTGCATGTGAGCAAGCCTTTTCATTTTTCATTTTTTTGTTTACTAAAATGCAAACTTTTTATTTAATTATTGAGAACAATTGAAAACAAAACAAATAAAGTTTTTTTTAGTAATTTTTTTATTTTCTTAATTAAGGAAAGAAGAAATGGTGAATCATGTGATGTAAAAAGTGAACTCACGTGCAGGTTATATTTATAACTTGAGTAATTCTGATTTGATAGCTAATTAATTAATCACAATAACTTGGTTTCCTTAGTATTTTTTTTAGTTTTATTAATTAAGAAAAGTAAAAATGGTGAATATTGTTGCAATTTGAAGCAAAATTTGGTAGAAGTATCATGTGATATTATAACCCATGTGCAAGTTATATATATAATTGAATTAGCTAATTTTGCAATTGTTAAGCTAGAAAAAAGCAGTTCAAGAGCTAATTAATTAATCATTTTATTACTGTTTATTTACATTTTACATTTCAAAATATGTTTTGGAACATATAAAGAAGATGTTTATTCATTGTGATATTTTGAATTTGTGTGCTATCAACTAAGTGGAGAAGCTACTTATAGATATGTTTTGTATTTTCTATTTCCTTTAAGGTTTTTCCTACTATACAGAAACACTTATTTCTGTATCGATACAGAATTTACAATTTAATGACATGTGACAAGTATATAAACCTACTATATCAGGTTGATTATCTCTTTTTTTTTTTTTTTAAGTATTTTTTTTCTTCCAAATTTTTCTGGATAGACTATCCTTTTTAAATGGTACAAAATTTATTTTTTCTTTCACAGTATAAAAGAAATGGTTCAAAAACTTTTCTTTTTATTAACAAAAATATTATATGTTAAAAAATATAGAAATAACAGTATATACTATAGGAAGGGCTATGAAATTAAAAAATCTATAAAAATAATAAAAATTCATAGCATATTTCTACTAACAAAAATTATATTTCATGTATAACTATATTTTTTTAGAGAATAACTGTATTTTTTTAATTGATAATGATATAAAATTTGAAATAATTTTGATGCCCATAATTATATCTTAGTTAAAAATAATTATAAATTTAATAATAACAATATTTAAAATAAATCTAATTGTGAAAAGCATATTGACATAAAATAAATTGTCAATGCATAGTTTTTCCTAATATAAGAGTTTAAGTTACAAAATAATTTAGATCGTATTATTTTAATAGTGGTACTATTAGATTGTTTTTAATAATAGTTAGCTTATTTATGAAATTAAAGAGAAGAAAAAATTAAATCTTTTATTTGATAGGAGAACAAATGTTTTATTTTGGTGTTCGTAGAAAGACTCAAATTGAAAACTTTATTATATTTATAAAAATAATAATAAAATAAAATACTATTAGTATATTGTTAACCTAATCTACAAGTAGTAAGTAATCTTCTTTTAATCAAATCTAATGGTTTATATAGAAGTTATTGAAATCTAATGGTATAAATATACTTCTTCATAGATACAAAAATTTCCTATTATGTACTGTAGTTTTACCCTTCCTTTAATTATTGAACATAATAAACACTTGAAGCTCAACTTACTTCAAGGAAGTGGAAATTACAACTCAGTTCTATTATTTGCAAATTTTTCATTTCTATTATTTGAAAATTATGATTGTTGTTCTGTTTATGGAATTTGAACTTAATTAGCAGGTTTTGCTAGAGAGTTGAAGGATGATACAAGCATATCCTATGAGGAAAAACATGTAACATCTGCTCTTATTGTTACTGCTAAATCAACCGTAGAACACCAAATAATAGGACAATAGGAATTTAATAATGAGCATGTAACATGTTGAGGTGTAGACTGAATTTCAAATTTTAAACGTTATTTAGTTACTAACGTGAGACTCTTCTTACTGAAATAAGCCTCATTAATTAGTTATTATATTAGTGTAAGTTTAGATTTACCACATGTTGATAGGTGTTATTTTTATAGCATTTTTAATATAGTTTTTATTATGCTTTTTAGTATTTTTAATTACTTTAATTAGTTTTTATTTAGTTTTATTTATGTTTTTATTCAAAGCTTCCATGAATCATATTTCACTTGATCTTGAAAAATTTTGCAGGATTTTTTTATAAAAAAACCAGCCAAAAATCCAAAAAAGACTGTACCCAAGCCGTGCCAAATAGCAAGCTCGTGCTGAAGACCAGATTTTGCATTGGCCGAGAATGTCACTTCCAGCCCATACCGCTTGCATGGATCCGCATGAGATGTTTTTCTTATGTACCAATCAAGTTTAAATCTTATTTAGACGCTAGGAGAATCCTAATTGGGAAGAAATACAAAGCCTAAACAGTTTCCTATCTCCAAAAGATTTCTTACTTAATAAAAATTCACTTTCCTAAATGAACTCGAAGATATTCCAGAAAGTCTATATAAATAGAGAAACTAGCCATAGTCAAAGGGAGCGATTCATTGTATATATCATCTTTTGTTCTATTGTTTTCTCTCTCTCTCCAAGACTTCAAGTGTTCAAAATTTGTGTCAAGATTCAAGGAAGCCGTCCACGTTATTTGTTGACTAGTTTTTATCTCTAAACTCTTAATCTTATTTTTACTTTTCATTATTCATCAAGTTTTAAAATCTTATGTTGAGACGCTTAGGGAGAAATCGCTAATTGGGAAAGAGAAGTACAGAGCGCTAAAGCGAGTTTCCTATCTGCCAAAGATTTCTTACTTAATTTTAAAAATTCGACTTGTCCTAAGATGAACTCGGAAGGATATTCCAGAAAGGTCGTATATAAATAAGAGAAACTAAGCCATAGTCAGAAGGGAGGGGCAGCGATTTCATTGTATGATATCATTCTTTTTGTTCTATTGTTTTTGCTCTCTCTCCCAGAGACTTGCGAAGTGTGTTCAAAGATTTGGTGGTCAAGATTCAAGGGGAAAAAAGGCGCCACGTTATTTGTTGACTAGTTTTTATCTCTAAAACTCGTTTAATCTTATTATTTTACTTGTATTATTCACATTTTGATGTAATGGAATTATTTCAAGTTTTAATTGAGTTTTATTTGAATACTATGTCGAACTAAAATTCGTGCGAATACTAGGGATGTTGACTGCTAAAGCTTAATTTCTGTTCCAATTGTGTATAATATTTAGAGTTTGTATTTTCCTGTTTATGATATTTTATGGAATTATTTTCAAGTTTAATTGAGTTTTATTTAATTACTATGTCGAACTAAATTCTCATACTAGGGATTTGATGTAACTTAATTTCTGTTCCAATTTATAATATTAGATTTGTTTTTCCTTGTTTATGATATAATTTATTATTGAGTTTAATGCCTATAAGCATTAAATTCAAAAAGGAAATTTAGAAGAGGTAAACAAGGAAAAACAAATCTAAATTTAATTTATTTACAACTGCGTATTCAGATGTATGCATTTCTTAATAGGGGTAGTCTAAAAAGTGCCTGATTGCAATACGACATTGACAGTATACTTTAATTCTTTATGAAGAGATTAAATATTCTATTGTAAATGTATTATATAAATTTTACATTGTATAAACTATTGTAAATATATTGTAAATCTATATAATCATTTATTGCACATATATATTAACTTTGAAACGCATGCGTAAACAATAAGGCGACTGAAGATTTTCTTTTCTTACGATTAAATAATAAACTATTATTATTGTAAATGTATGTTTTTCTATAAGGCAAAGTTGGCAGCTTGCATTTAATTGGCAGATGTTAGACATTCAGGTTTGAGATACATGTGCTCGGTTGTAGACTGGCATGGCTTGGATTACCTTACGTGTGTGCAAATGTATCTTAATAATGCACTGTAAATCATTATAAATTTAATGTAAATTGCACTGTATAAATTATTGTAAATTTAGTGTAAATTTATAAAATTATTTATTATATAAATTTATTCACTGCAAAAAAGATCACCAGCAGAGGAGCCATAAACCTAGTACAATCTAAATTTTATCATTTATTGACCATTTTTATCAATAGAGCTGGCTTTGCTCTTGTATATAGCTTAATATTTTTTATTATTTCTTTTTTAATTTTATTTTGTTGTTTAATGTATAACTTTTCTACATGTCCCTATTACTTTTATTTTTTTTTAATATGTATATATACCAATATTATCAAGTTAACTATGAACATAATATGTAATGTATATGACAAGTAATTCATATAATGCATAGTAATATTCATTATACTGAATTAATAATGTACGGTATCTTAATTATATTGCTATATTACAATATAATTTATCTTTGATATCCTTTGTATTTTGACATAATTCCCATAATTAGGATCATTCAACTGTACTAAATCTTCCTATGAATTATGTTTATTAATTTTGGAGTGAGAGTTAAATTAATGGTTAGATAATACAGAAATCTTTTAATTTAATTCAGTTATTAATTTAACATCCTCAACGGGTGAGGATATTAGGATGTTAAATTTAGTATTCCTTATATACTAAATTTGACTAAGATTGTGATAGGCAAATTTTTGTTCATTTTGGCATATGTTTCTTAAATTCAGAAACAACTTCGTAGTAACACGATAATCGAAATTAGAAACTTATTAGAAACGAAATTCTTCTAAAATTAGTTCCTTATCTGATAGATTATAAAATAACAGATTGTATTTTAAATATATTTTGTATCAATGTATAGATAAGATTCCTAATCTATACAGCTAAGCTAGGATTGCATTGTATCACTATAAATAGGTATTCTTTGTAAAGCAAACACTCACGCAATATATCAGAAAGATATTTGCTTTCATGGTATCAGAGCCCTAATCTATACCCTCTTTTGTTTTCTTTTCTGCTGTTTCTCATCTCTTCTTTCAATTTCCTTCCTTTTCTTCTTCTCTCTCTTCAAATGGCTGAAAAGATTCATCCTGCTACAACTATTACCAATATCAAATTGGCTATACCTTTAACCTTGGATTATGAATCTGCCCAGTATAACAATTGGGCTACCTTATTTACGATTCATACTCAAGCTACTCTTACTCATGATCATATCACTCCGATCACGAGTTCGGTTACAAGATCAGCTGAAGAACAAGCTCAATGGGTTCGAATTGACAATATTGTCAGACAATGGATTTATGGCACGATTTCTAATGATCTTCTTAATACCATAATTAATCCAACCGATACTGCACTTGATGCCTGGAATCACCTAGCAGATTTGTTTCAGGACAACAAGACTGCCCGAGTTATTCATCTTGAAACCAAGTTTGCAAACACCCATCTACAAGATTTTCCAGATGCTAAGGCGCACACTCGTCGTCTTAAAGTGTTGGCTGACCAACTTGCTAATGTTGGTGAAAAAGTGTATGACCAAAGAATGGTTTTGCGCCTTCTAACAGGTCTTACAGATGTGTATGAAGGTTTTGTTACAGTTGTACAAAACAAGGTTCCCCTGCCAACGTTTTCTCAAGCTCGTTTGATGCTCCTTTTGGAGGAAACAACCAAAGCAGAACATGCTAAATCAGAGGCAACATCTAATTCTGCGATGCTCATGAAAGCTAACTTTACATCTGAATCCTTTGAGCAACCGAAAGTGACTGCTTCATCTCAGTTTACTGGGCACAAGGGAAAACGACACCAAGGGAAGCAGAAAGGGGTTAATTATCAACGTGGAAATCAGAATCATGGTGGCGGTAGAGGTCAGTCTCGAACCCAGCAACAACCATCCTTTTCGCAGCAACAGTCATATATGCAGCAGCCTGGTTGGAATTTTTCCCCATGGAATGGCTGGTACTCTCCTCAGCCATGGATGGCACCACCGTGTCCTTATCCCACAAATTCCTGGGCACCATGTCCACAACAAACAGCAAGGCAACAAGGAGTTTTGGGACCCCATCCAACGCAGTAATCCTTTTATACTGCTACAACTCCTTCACAGTCTACAGACTATGCCCCTACAGATATTGAACAAGCAATGCACACTATGTCCTTGAAGCAACCAGAGGAGCAGTGGTATATGGACTCAGCCGCCACATCCCACATGATTGCAAATCAAGGTACGCTCACTTCTTATTCTAATTTGAGCCAAAAACATGGTATTGTTGTGGGTAATGGAAGCATCATTCCAATTCATGGTCAAGGTAGTGTTCGTCTCCCTCATACCAACCCTCCGTTACATCTTCGTAGTGTGCTATATGCTCCTCATATGATTAAAAATCTTATATCTATTCGAAAGTTTACCACTGACAATTGGGTATCTGTTGAGTTTGATCCTTTTGGGTTTTCTGTGAAGGCTTATTCGACGGGGAACAAAATACTAAGATGTGAGAGTTCTGGGGTATTCTATCCACTCACCGTTCCTAAGTCTGCTTTAAAGTCTTCTATTCAATCCGTTTTTGCTGCTGTTTCGTTTGATCTCTGGCACACTCGCTTGGGTCATCCTAGCAAATTGGTTCTTCATTCTCTTAGGAGTAATAAACTGAATGATTGTAATCAAGACAAATTGTCATTTTGCAATTCATGCCCTCTTGGGAAGTCTATTAAGTTGCCTTTTCATGATTCTCTTAACGCTACTTCTATGCCTTTTGAGATTGTTCATAGTGATGTGTGGACCTCACCAATTTTGAGTTCTTGTGGACACAAATATTATGTTTTATTCCTAGATGATTATTCCAATTTCTTTCCATTGTCACGAAAATCTGAGGTTTTCCATGTCTTTACCAAGTTTCATACATTCATTACAAATCAATTTCATGCTTCAATCAAACAACTACAATGTGATCATGGCAAAGAATATGATAATCATCGGCTTCTTAGTTTTTGTAGTCAACAAGGAATTACAATCAGATTTTTGTGTCCCTATACATCTGCTCAAAATGGCAAAGCAGAGAGAAAAATAAGAACCATCAATAACATTGTTCGCACTCTCTTAACTCATTCTTCTGTACCAAATTATTTTTGGCATCACGCCCTTGACATGGCCACTTATATTCAGAATATTTTACCCACTAAGATCCTAGAATATAAGTCCCCAACTCATGTACTATATCACAAGATTCCATCTTACTCCAATCTATGAGTTTTTGGCTGCCTTTGCTTTCCATTACTTCCAGCCGATACGATTCATAAATTGCAGAATCGGTCGGTCCCTTGTGTTTTCTTAGGGTATCCATTAAGTCATCGGGGCTTTAAGTGTTATGATATGACATCTAAGAAAATAATCATTAGTTGCCATGTTCAATTTGATGAAACACAATTTCCATTTTCTCAACATACTACATCGAATTCACAATCCTATGATTTCTTAGATGAATCTTTATCTCCATTAGACATTCATCATTTATACTCTCAACAACTTAATCATGTCTCCCCACCTTCTCCTTTAGGGATGCAGCCACCACCCTCCCCTCCACCAAATCCACCTTCTCCTTCTATACATCGAATGGTCACTAAGAGTAGACATGGGATAGTTAAGCCTAATCCAAAATACCAACAGTCCTATCATGTTAACCATTCCACCATTTCTCCTATAGCTTGTAGTCCCATCCAAGCACTTAATGACTTGAATTGGAAAAATGCTATGATTGATGAATATGAGGCTCTAATTAAGAATAAAACGTGGGTACTAGTACCTCGCCTGCAAATGTTCGTATTATTCGGTCGATGTGGATTTTTACACATAAATTGCATTCTGATGGTTCTATTGAAAGGTACAAAGCTCGTCTTGTAGGTGATGGCCGGTCTCAAAGAGAAGGAATTGATTGCTCCGAAAAATTCAGCCCGATAGTCAAACCGGCCACCATACGGACTGTCCTCAACCTTGCTTTATCTAAATCATGGTCAATTCATCAATTAGACGTCAAGAATGCTTTCCTCCATGGTAACTTGTCCGAAACTGTGTATATGCATCAACCACTAGGATTTCGAGACACTAGAAAACCTGATCATGTGTGTTTGCTAAAGAAATCATTATATGGGCTTAAGCAAGCACCACGAGCCTGGTTCCAACGGTTTGCGAATTATGTCACTACTCTTGGCTTTTCTCATAGCAAAGTTGATCATTCTTTGTTCATTTATTGCAACAATCAAGACATTGCTTATTTATTGTTATATGTCGATGACATTATTTTGACCACATCTTCAGTAGCTCTTCGGCATCATATTTCTTCTCTCTTAAGCAAGGAGTTTGAAATGAAGGATTTAGGTCCTCTACATTATTTCCTGGGCGTTGCAGTAACCCATTCCAAGGAAGGTCTTTTCCTTTCACAAAAGAAATATGTAGAGGATATCTTAGCGAGAGTCGGCATGTCTGATTGCAAACCCAGCCTTACAGTTTGAAATGAAGGATTTAGGTCCTCTACATTATTTCCTGGGCGTTGCAGTAACCCATTCCAAGGAAGGTCTTTTCCTTTCACAAAAGAAATATGTAGAGGATATCTTAGCGAGAGTCGGCATGTCTGATTGCAAACCCAGCCTTACTCCAGTTGATACCAAAGGTAAATTAAGTGGCAAAACAGGCTCCCCATGTCACGATTCCAAGCTTTACCGACAATTGGCTGGTGCACTCCAATGTCTGACCTTCACAACACCAGACATCTCTTATGTTGTTCAACAAGTCTGCTTGTTTATGCATTCTCCAACCGAGGAGCACATGAACTCTTTGAAACGAATTCTACGTTATATTAAAGGTACGGTTGATTTTGGATTGCATTTACACCGTTCTTCCTCCCATTCCCTTATCGCATATACAGACGCTGATTGGGGTGGCTGTCTGGATACTAGGCGTTCAACATCTGGGTATTGTATTTTTCTAGGAGATAATTTGGTTTCTTGGTCCTCCAAACGGAAACCCACCATTTCAAAATCAAGTGCTGAAGCCGAGTATAGGGATGTTGCCAACGTTGTCTCTGAATCCTGTTGGCTACGAAATTTGTTACTAGAACTCAACTGTCCAATGCAAAAGGCCACTTTGGTTCATTATGATAATGTGAGTGCAGTGTGTTTAACAGGAAATCCGGTACAGCATCAACAAACAAAACATATTGAGTTAGACATTCATTTTGTTTGAGAGAAAGTCTAGAAAGGAGAAGTAAGAGTTCGACATCTGTCCTCCAAGTTTCAAATAGCTGATATTTTTACCAAAGGTTTGCCAAAGATTCTTTTTGATGATTTCAGAGCCAGTCTTAGTGTTCGCCCTTCGACCCTAGGACTGCGGGGGAGTGATAGATTATAAAATAACAGATTGTATTTTAAATATATTTTGTATCAATGTGTAGATAAGATTCCTAATCTGTACAGCTAAGCTAGAGGATTGCATTGTAATTGCACTATTAAATAGTATTCCTTTGTAAAGCAAAACACTCACACAATATAGTCAGAAAGATATTTGCTTTCATTATCAATAGCTTTTTTTTAAAAGATTTCTTTCTATTCTACCTTAAGATGAATTTATTTTAACATCATCAAATATTTAAAATAGATTAAAATTAACATCAACCATGAGAATACTTCTAAAATATAACTTTTATTAGAAGTTAGACATAGAGTTAGAATACCAACTGATAGATTATAAAATAACAGATTGTATTTTAAATATATTTTGTATCAATGTGTAGATAAGATTCCTAATCTGTACAGCTAAGCTAGGATTGCATTGTATCACTATAAATAGGTATTCTTTGTAAAGCAAACACTCACACAATATATCAGAAAGATATTTGCTTTCATTATCAATAGCTTTTTTTAAAAAGATTTCTTTCTTATTCTACCTTAAGGAATGAATTTATTTTAAATCATCAAATATTTGAAAATAGATTAAAATTAACATCAGACAATGAGAATACTTCTAAAATATAACTTTTATAGAAGTTAGACATAGAGATTAGAATACAATATCTTAAAATAGCTTTAGAAATGAATCAATACAGAATTTGAAAAGGGATTTCACATTGGAAATAAAAAAACTTTCCTTATTAGATTGAAAACTAGAAATGAAAATAAAATTCTTTAGAAACGAAATTTTCATTTTCTAAATTAGCAACGAAAATGAAACCATTTCTAAACCCATTTAGAACTCATCATATGACTATAGATATTTTTTGTTTGTTTATCTGTATTTAAAGGGAGTTAGCAAGAAATTTTCTTCATTTAGAAATGAAAAATCATTGTTAATCAACAATTTTTTCTTGTAGTTGAATTAAGATTTTTGTGTGAAAAGGAGAATGGACCGTGGCGAATTTTTTATGGGCATATGAGTTTGAGGGGCAAATCCTTTCATGTTAAAAAAAGGATATAAACAAATCTTTTTTTTAGCATGGAAATGTTCGTCTATTATTATATAATCAAATAGTTATTAATATAATCAAATAATTTATTGTATGCAAATATACAATGTAATTTGAAAAACTTATGATGGATGTGCAAATAGTATGAATATAATATGATATTTTCACATTATACCACTATTATTAAATAATACTTGAAGACGATGGGGGGTTCTTATCTTTATTTTCATTTTTCGAAATTGATTTATTTTATTTTGAAAACTCATTATCTTTAGAAAGACCAAGTTTTATAAAATGATGTTTTTAAAATTGATCGAGGGTCTCTTTTAGAAAATGGTTTCTTACTTTGGTAAGAGTTTTAAAAGAGTCACCATTCACTTTTTAGGACAAATATTTTGTTTCTTAGCACAATGAATTGAATCCCTCGTGAAAGGAAAGTGACCCATAAATCAGAGTCTAGGAAAGGAAGTAAGGTACGACCTCAGGAAGGTTTTAGGCACTTGGATAGCCCGGCTTAGGATCGACCTTTATAGTTTGTCTAGTTAACCATTTTAAAGTATTAATATTGACTTAATTGAGATAAATATGATTTTAATGCCACTTTGATTCGAACGTGACATTTATAAGGCATCATTATTCAATCATATCATATAATAAAAAATTCATCTAATGAAGGGATAGGAGAAAAGAGTTACAAACCATAGGATTCTAGTTACATTCTACCCAAATAACCTGTATTAATACCCGATAACCTATAATCAATTACATCCATAATAAGAGTTCATTATGAATTCATGGAAACCAAACAATAATAATAGTATAAAAAGCATAAAATAAAACCTTACAACATCACCATTAATGATGATAGCTCAAAGAATAAAGAATCACAACAACAATCCCATCACAAATAAACACAATCGATAGTAAATGCGTTAAAGAATAAGAGCATAAAGCACTATAAATGAAAGCATAGGAAATTAAAGCTTAAGTAAAGATTTAAAACATTAAACATAAATGATTTTAAAGCAATGAGTAATGAATCTAAATATAATGAGAAAGCATAATAGATTGAATATTGAACAAACATAGATTAAGGTTCAAGTCTTCCATATTCTTCCTTTGAAAGGTTGAATAAATGTGACTGTTACCACCAAAATCCATATTCTTATTCATTCAAATGATTCATCATTAAGGCCTTAAGACTCGATGTTAGACCCAAAAGAACCAACAGAATTAAATTAAAGCATGAAAATTTAATATATGAGTTCTTAGATAGAAACCTCGCACGCCATTACTTTGTGGAGTGCCTAGTTTCACAGACCAAGAACTCAAAATAGAGCACAAGGACCTAGAAGCTTGTTTGCCTGAGGAAAAATGGCGTGCACCATTGAGACATGGCGTGTGCCATTAAGAAACAAAGCGACATTTCTCAATAGCCAAACAGCCTTCGATGATTCTAGGTTTTTCTCACATTCAGCCTTTTAAATATTGGATTTTATCCATTGAGATAAAGAGAAATGAATGAAAAGCAAAGCTAATTTTTGAGATCTTATCTTTCTTGAAGATAAACTCAAATCTTAAGTGAGCATGCTCAAGAACACGAAATGAGCATTTCGATATTGTTCAGCAGATTGAACCTAGCGCTCGAGTTAGGGCCTCACAATCATCCAATCTCACTTTTATTCCAAATACGTTTCATTAACACTATCATATAAACCTAACGATTATCCTTTACTTTCTTGTAAAGTTTCAATTTCTTATAAGAGATTTTTGCAATTAATTTCTTTATAAAAAGCATCTCTTGAAAGACCACACTCAGTTTTTAGCTTTCTGAAAGCTTTTCTCAAACGAATATTTTTTTCGAACAAATTTTTAAAATTTGCATAAAACACCTTAAAAGTATTTTCAAGTTCTTCATAACTCATGTTTTTACATCACTTTCATTTGCTTTACGACGTTCACCTTCTTTAGCTGAAATTAGCTTACTCTTTCACTTATTTTTACATCACTTATTCAAGGGGACTTTTATTCTTCTGTAGAAGTTCTAAAGTTGCTAGATTAGAAAATGTTTGATATTAGAACTTCTACTTTGCTAGACTGCATAAACTTATGGGAAGCACTTATTCTTGCTTATGATAAATTTATTGGTTTTGTTATTGGTTTTGTCATCATTGGAAAAGGGAGATTGTTGGTTCAAAGTCAATTATTCTAAAGATTTTGATGATTAACAAACCAAATAAATTTAATATTTTGTATGTGCTAAAGTGTTTTTCTGCAGTATTTTTAATGAAGAATTCATGTTCTTACAACTCAAAGAATATCATTAAAGACCATGAAGACAAAGTGAAGATTTTTATCGATTAGTGTTTATAAGCTCTAGGAATAAAGGAAGATAAAGAGATAATATTATTATAAGCACAAAATTATCTTTATCTTTCAAAATTAATTTTGAAATATTTTGATTAAAAATTTTAGAGAGAAAGAGTCTTTAATCATTGTGTTTCACAAAAATCCAAATGAAAAGGTTTTTGGGAAAATATTTTGGACGCTGTTGAATGCACTTTCTGCAAAAAGCAATTTTGTTCTGACAAAGCTAACATATTCTGATAAAAAAGCAATCTGGTTTTCTAAAACTGTCTACCCACCTACCCAGTCTTGCGTGTGTGGACAAAAAGGAAATCTGACAACTTTTTCAAATCTATCCCATGTTAGAAGCTCACCTTGCCTTTTGAAGATATACCCAATATTTATAACGGGAATATCATTCCCTTTTGTATAAAATGTCTCTCTCTCTCAAAAACGTTTTGCAAGAGTAAGAGATAATATTTTTAAATATTCAAAAACATTCAAGCTCTTCTCTTCAGCCCCCTTATTTCTTTTTTTCACTATTCTTTCAGAAATATGTTTTAGAGAAAAGAAATGTTATCACAACTCTTTTGAAGAACAGTTCTGATCTCATTTTCTGTTTTGAAATCTGTTTTGTCTTGTGCTTATAATTGCATTTCTGTCTGTCTATATGGATTTGTTGAATCTGTTATAGGCTAAAAATTTTTAATGAAAAACACATGTATAGCTTAGTAGGCGGATTAGTACCAAAACACTATAGATACTTGTGTTAATCTTCTTTTAATTTCTAAGAACTTGGTTGATTATACTTATCCAAATTGCACATCTTTTTATGTTTTCTTAAATGCAAAGTTGTCCATAATTTTCTAATTCTGAAAGTGTACAAGCTTCATCTTTATGGATTAATAGAATTCTGGATTTCAGTACTATGATTTCTTCAAGTTCTAATTTACCCTAACACATTACGAAGAAATTAAAATCTGAGTTATAATCAGTATTTTAATCTTCTGTAAGTTTTATGAGAAAGTTTTAATTGTAATAACTGACTCTCATATAATGACTTTCTATCTCCGTTGCTTTAAAATTTTGACTTGAGTTTTAAAATTTAAATTTTATAAAGTCGAATTAACCTCTTCTTGGATTGTGTCATATAAAATGGGACCTACAATATTGTTAATCATTAAAATACAAAGATAGATAACTGTTAGCCAACACCAAAGAAGGGTATAGGCTAAAAATTTTGGCTAATGAAAAAACTAACTAACAAGTCGATAATGCATGGATTAGATGAGGTAATTTTAAAAACTTCGGTCTTTACTAATATATTTGACTAAACTTTGGAGACGGTATAGTAATTACCCCTGCTATAGTAATTACCCCTTTCTTTTTTAACCTTTAACTAAAGCAGTTGGACTCTCTATGTAAAGATATGATTGCTTAAGTTGAATTTTACTGGATTTTAATAGTCACAAATCCAATCTTCAACTGCGCTTCTGAATCTATTTCATACTCCCTTTTAACTAGTATTAAAGTTCAATGCAATATTGTCCCTAGTAAAAAAACAAAATTACAATGCAGTAGCATGCAATTGGGTTTATACGCCCACATGTCTTTTAAATCGAAATTAAAAAATTAATTTGAAAAATTTGAAACCCAAATCTAATCCCGAAATAAAAAATTTAAATAACACAAATTCAAATCTCATAAAATTAAAAACTAAACCCAAAAAGTAAAAATTATTTTGCATATGTTTATTTTATTTGAAAGAAAATTGCCAAAAATGTTTAGCATAAATTTACATGTGATATTCTTAACATAAAACACATCTATCTTTATTTTAATGTGTTATAAATATCCAAAGAAAAATCATAAGAAATACTAATTTTAATATAAATTTTTATTAACTGTCTCATTTTATTGGTATTTTGATTATGATAGTTATCTTATACCTATCGCATTTGGAATTTCGCGTCTCTTAAGAAAACTATTAAATTTATTTAAGTTACAATAAATTATTGAGTAAATTGATTATATTACTCTTAATTTAGTACATCCAAACACCAAATTTTGAAGTTTTGAAGCAATAATTGTTGGTCATAGACAAAGGGTAAATATTAAAAAAAATTTATTACTCATTAAACTACAAATATGATAAATATGTTGAAATATAATATTTTCTCAAATATGAGAAGTATTTAGGAAGGGAGGTAGTATTAGTTTGCTATATGGATTGTTCCATAGAGAATACAACACTAACATGAAAATATAAGTACCAATCAAAATTTTATTCTTATTATTTCATTGGTTTCTAAATACTTATCACATTTATGTTTTCACGTTCTTTAAGAAAATCATCAATTTGTCTAAATTACAATAAATTATTGAGTGAATTGACTATAGTACCCTTAATTTGTCTAAATTATACTCTTTCTGTTTCACTTTATTAGTAACAAATTAGTATTCTAATTTGTTCCACTTTAAATGCTCATTTAGGATTTTGAGAGTGTATTAATTATTTTTTTCAATTTTATCAATATTATTAGGAGTTTTCTAGCAAAATTAATAGAAAGTTTTTAATTTTTTAAAAAATTAATGTGTTCCAATCAAATTATGCTATTAAAGTGGAACAGAGGTAATAATAAATTATTAAAAAAGTGAAGCAATCACTATTGGTCGAATATTAAAAGCGTAAAAATGAAAAAAATAATTTATTATTTATAAAATCTACAAATATAACAAGTATTCAAATATTTGGAAACAGTAGGAGTATTATATTTTCACAAACATTTTTCATTAATAATTAAAAACTCAAAAATGTTAAAGTTGGATTCGAAAGAAGGAAACAAGAAATGTCCACTTTAAATTCCCAGCAGTACAATACAGCAAATACTGACAACTTTTGTAGAGACAAATATACAACAATTCAGAAGCATGTTTTTTACTAGTTGCGAGAAGTTAAATTAAATTATCTGGACATGAAACATACTATAGCAGATTCAACGTTACATGGAAACAGTAGAGTTATTTTGCTGAAATCTCACATTCATATGAGTTTTTTCCCATATAATTTTTGCAACCAAACACTTCACAAAAGTTGTGTGTACTTTGTTTGATGTATGTAATGCATAGGATTGATAAAATAGCAGAACAACTATTTTGTGTGATGCAGCTATTTTTATTTTTCAGTATCAATTTAGCTCAAGATATAAAAAAAAATTATATTCTTAGATTTTGATTAAAATTTTAAAAACATAGTACTTTTTATTTATAACAAGTATTTCCAAAAATTTATAAAATGCAATTTCAAAAAATGTAATATAATTAAATTAACCATAATGCATATTCAGATTTGACTGAAATAGGGCATGTAAAAGACTGGAGAATGGAGACTCTTTTGTGCTTGACCATATGTGCTAATTTGAAAATCCAGGTGCAAAACTGGAACTAGCAATTATAACTAATACTGTTCATAATATATGTGAAAGTGCAAGTTTCTCAAAACTTGATGGAAATCCATTTGGTTTGTATTTGTTGTTATTTGAAATATTAATAATTGATGCTCTCTCTTTAAATGGTCCCCATTAGGTACAGTCAAATACAAAAACGGATGGAATGCAATGGAAGGGTAATACAGTTTGTCTAAAACAATCATGACCTGATATTTGAGAGAATATTCCAAAACTGAAAAGTGAAGATAAAAAGCAAAGCATGTACATTTTGTAAGTGTAACAAACTGAAAAAAGTGACATAAGCAAAACAGCCAAAAGGCAACTCAAACAAAAACCACTTTTCAAATATATACAAAAACAAATCCCATCAATGCATTATTATGATAATCACTCCAAACAAAGCAAAATTGACACAGTTTCACTACCTGAACAGTGCATTATTATTATTATTATTATAAATTTTATTAAGATTCAATTTGTTTAGAAAAATAATTTATCGGGAAAAATATTTTTGAATTTTTAATATTTATAGAATTTTAAAAAAATAGTTGTTGAAAATACTTTTCTAGCCAAATTAAGTCATTTTAAATCAAAACATTTTTTTATATGCACATTTATAATTTCATATACACATTTAAAAAAAAATCATGGAACCGAAACCTAAAAAATGACAAATTTATTATAATTTTATATACACACTTATTTAATTTAATAATCACCACCAATTATTAGCCACCATCACACTGATCATTAATCATGTTATGATAATCGATATTTTTATTTTTTTTCATATTTAATAATAAAATTTTGAAATATGAAATTTATATAATTCTAAATATTTTTATAATCTTTGATATTTTTAACTAATTTTTAATCTTACAATATATTTTTTTGGTATAATCGAAGGTGTAAAAATAAAAATTTCTTTATCGTCTCAGTAAAATGAGATTCTTCACTGAAATTAGGGCCTCTTACTTGATGCACTTAATTCGGAAAGTCATTGTCATTCTTTAGACCGATGGTATGACACCCCCTTCCCATTGGTTATTGTTTTTGAAGGTAACAATTTACATATTATAACAGTAAACGAATGTTAAAAAAAAGTGATTATATGTATTACATAATAGGTAGTAAATTAGTTTTAGAAATAAATTAAATAGAAAGAATGAGAAAAAATATAAATGGAAAGAAAGAGTTGAACTTTCATATATATATATATAGAGAGAGAGAGAGAGAGAGAGAGAGAGAGAGAGAGAGAGAGAGAGAATTAGTTTTAGAAATTAAATAAAATAGAAAGAATGAGAAAAAAATATAGAATTGGAAAGAAAGAGTTGAACTTTCATAATATAATATAAGAGAGAAAGAGAGAGAGAGAGAGAGTAGAGAGCAGAGAGAGAAGAGAGGAAGGATAGGACGACATGGAGGGGTATCTATAAAAATGGAATATATATATATAGAGAGAGAGAGAGAGAGAGAGAGAGAGAGAGAGAGAGAGAGAGGAAGGATAGGACGACATGGAGGGTATATATAAAATGGAATTTAATTTAGCTTCTTAAACAAATTGAGACAAATAAAAAGCTGTACTATACAAATAACAAACATCCATCCTTCTAAATTAGGAAATGTAGCATGCGTTCTAGATGTTACCTCGTGTAACTTTATCGATTCTCTTTCTCTCTCTCTCTTTCTCTTTCTTTCTCTTTCTTGCTATGGCTTCAAACGAACCCACTGGTAACGGCCTTCCAGTGGCACATCCTTCGCTACATCATAGTTATACCTAAAAATGCCAAAAAATTTGTTAGTTAGTTATCGTTCGATTCTCCGCACGCTAAAATGCGCCACCTAGTGACGTTGCATATCCTACGCATTCTTCTCCAACTTACTTCTCTGCAAATCGTTTTTGCTCTTTTTTCTCTGCTTCCGCGAAAAACTCATCGATCTCCGCCTGAGTCGGCATTTTCTCCGACTGAAAACATTTTCTACCAGACTTTCCCTTTGCCGCCGGTGCGTCCATCTCGTCTGTGTCTCCTTGAAACTCGCTTGAAGGAGTTGTCTCTCTGCTGCAAATTTATGTATATATGTAAAGATGAAGAGAGAGAATTAAAACGGTTCATTTTGGTGTATTTAGTAACTAGAAAAGAACACAATAAAGGAAATAAACCTGAATTTGCTGTGATCGAACGATGAGCTTTCAGTTTCAAAACTCTTGACCTGCAATATATGGAAACGTTCAATAAATTAATAAATAACTTTTAGGCTATGTTTGGATCGAGAGAAAAATGTAGAGGAAAGAAAATAATTAAAGAAAATAAATAAATGTGGGATTGGTTCGATTTTAAACATAAAAAACGGAAATTCAAAGAGTAAATTAGCGACTCCCTTTAATTTCTGCAAAAAAGCAAACAGTATTAAATGAAAAGCTTCACTTGAACTTATGCGTTTTCCAATTTCTTCTTAATTACGAGTTTAAAACTCTGTTTTCAGTTCATTTTCCTTCGTTATATCAGAAAACAAACAGAAGTAAATTGCAAAAATTATCATATCCTAAACTCAACCTTCGTTTGCTAACGTAGAAAACGAAAGAAAATTGTTATTAATAATATACTTAGGTTTGAAATTGGAATTCACCTTCAGATCTACAAAACTCGAGCTATCCTTCACAATCACGCTGGACTCAATGCAGAATGAGGAATGAGAAGCTTCAGAATCGACAGAGTATAAATCGTCGGCAAGAAATCCACCGGAATTGGACGAAGATAAGGTCGAAATAGTTTCATATGGAGATGATATTGAGTAAAAACGATTATCCTGAATTTCATAACTCCATGAAGGTAATTTGAATTCTTCAAAGCTAAATTCCGAATCTATTTTCATTTTCTTTGAGAAGTTTGTGGTCGAAGATTTCATAGCTTGTATCGCTGCTCTTCGCTTATTGCTGTCCCTCATTTTTCTTCTCTCTCTAATTCTTTTTCTTTCCTACCCTTTTTTTTTTTTTTCAAAAAACAAATTTCTGATTCTGTAGCTTTTGGTTTGACGAAGACTGCAGAGCAGAGAGGTTAAAAACTGAGTGGTCTGGTCTCTGGTGATGGATTGATAGCCGTGGATGTTACTTTAACGGCTGAGATTACATTCCTTGAAATTTATAAAATGGTCCCCACTCCGTCAACGGTGATCAGAAATTACAATTAGTTTGGTTTCGGAGTCCGGTGGTTGACTCTGCCTAAAAAAAGCATTGACAAATTTGTTAATTTATTTAAAAAAAAGTATAATTCATTATAAAATATATAATTAAGTTTCAAAATATTTATCTCTTCATTTTTGCAAAGTTAATGATACCATTGCCTTATATTTTGAAGATAATCGTTGTAATAAGATTTTTTTTTTTTTAAAAATATCGTTCATAAATGCTTGTTTGATAATAGGGAAAATAATTATTTCATTCTCAAGGTTTTATAAAATTAATTAACTCATCCTCGCACTTTTATATATTGGTTGTTTAGTCTTTGAGGTTTGATTCCATCACATAAAATAGTCATTCTGTCCGAAATGGTCCTTTTATCCGAAATCAATTAATTTTTCCGAGAATAAAAAATAAAAGAGATGTGAGAAAAATTTTTTAAAATAACATAAGCTATCCTTAATAAAATCCAAAGGACCCATCTTCAATAAACCATTTCACAAACAAATCATCGCGAGAATCACAAATGGCTGTAGCCACCATCGCAGCCGCCGCCACAGCCATTGCTGCCAACAAAAGAGACCTTGCAATCTTATGTGATATTAGTTTTGAGGGAAAAAAGAAAATATGAACACTGTAACACCCTCTGCACAGTCCCCTGAGACTTGACAGCGGATACCACATTCGGTGTCGGAGACACGTCTTAACTTAACATATAATATTTTTTTATAAATAATCATTTCATTTCGTTTTAATTTTTTTTTTTTGAAAAACAGATTGGGAAAAAATCCTACAGAAATACTGGAAGAATTTCCCTTTAAAAACTGAGCTTGCCAAATATGTGAATACAAAACACTCCCAATTAAATTCCAAACTCCCAACATCTCCAAATAATCATCATAACACGACAACACTTCTATATTTTCATAACTATATAAATCCTCAATAGCATTTTAATTATATCAAGTCTTAATAAATTAATCATACCAACTCTCTTCAAATATTTTATATTCAATCATTTAATGAATCTTATGCTTATCTCCAAATATATACACCAACATAAATTAATCATACCAACTCTCTTCAAATATTTTATATTCAATCATTTAATGAATCTTATGCTTATCTCCAAATATATACACCAACATAATTAATAATTACATGCTTAAGTTGTAATTCAAATAACATAATCTCTGAAAATTTAATAATTATGCATGCCATAATTCTTAATTACATAAATCTTAATCTACTACTAGCACAATAGTCTCATTTAATGAATCTTATGCTTATCTCCAAATATATACACTAACACAATTGATAATTACATGTTTAAGTTGTAATTCAAATAACATAATCTCTGAAAATATAATAATTATGCATGCCATAATTCTTAATTACATAAATCTCAATCTACTACTAGCACATCTACTACTAGCACAATAGTCTCTTTTGTTCTGATACTACTTTTCTAGTCTTTAAGCAGCAACCACGATCCTTAATCTTAAAATTCAGTAGTGCTCATAATTCACATACTTACTAAAGTTGCGATGACAATAAAACAGAAATTACATAAAATCATTTACAATTATAAAATCATTAAATTTCAACATACATTTACATTTATAGCAAAAAAAATATTAAATAAACTATTAATTAATAACAAATACATAAATAATTTAATATCTTTATACCATAAAGTTCTTTACTTAAACCCATTTAATCAATAAATACGTTAGTTCCTTTTACTTAGAATATCAAATAACTTATAATTAATAACATAACTAATTTAATTTCTATTCTTTCAACTCATAAATTCATTACTTGCACATTTATTATACTAATACATATACTATTTATTTTTAAAATCATGTACCGAAATATCATGCTTTGAAATATTTGATAACATAATCATTAATTTCCAAAGTAAGGTTTACTAAAATAATATGATCTCATTCGTTTAATTGCCTTGTAAATATTTTCTAAGGGGCTCTCATACACTTAGGAGAAAGAGAAGCAGATAGGTTTTCATAACTTATTCATAATGGTCTTAGGTCGTCAACCTTTTTATAATGGCCTTAGGTCGCCATCTTATTCATAACATATAGAGCGCGTCCGCCCTAATATAAGACACCCATATACTTAGCATATGATCATAGCTTCTTATCATAATGGCATCAAATGCCGAACATGCTCATCATACATAATAAAATCAAATCTCACATCAAATTCACACCAAGTATATTAGAGATCAAATCTCACATCAAATTCACACCAAGTATATTAGAGCCCAAAGTCCTTGTTTTAATTCTTAATTCATAACACTTCTTATAAAACTTATTTTATTCTTTAGTCTTCTTAAATTTATAATGTAGGCTTACTTTAGAACGTAAGTAACTCATAAAAATTTCATACTTACACATAATTACTTAACATAAAAAATTTTTTATCATAGGAAATCATACATGTAAGCTTACTTTAGAATTTAAGTGACTCATGAAAAATTTATACTTAAACATAATTACTTAATATAAGAAATTTCTCATAAATTCCTTTTCTTTTACAACTTTCTTAAAGTCATAATGCAATTTATCATAAGAAATTTCTTATCATATAAAATCATATTTTCCTTATTCAAAATTCAAAGGACATACACCTTAAATACTCATTTTTTTTTTAAAAACTTTAAACATATGAAAGTTATCAAAATAATCATACTTATGTCATATATATATCTATAGCATAACATAAAAAAAAAAAAAAAAATTAAGCCTTATCACCCTAAAGTGGTTCAGCCTCTTATTGAAAACCAAGGGAAGGGATTTTCTTCTCCAATCAAGCATGCTAACATAACTCTTATGCATCAAAGTATCCATTTCAACCCTCATCATGCATTATCTAAACCAATTCCACACTTTTTCTCGAAATTTCCAACAAGTTTTCCCATTTATATCCATTTAAACATATCTCCCATTTAATTTTATATCCATTTAAACATATCCACAATAACATTTTTCAAACTTGTCTTATTTTTTTTATCAAATAAATCCTAAAACATACAAATAATCAATAAAAACTTCCTCACACTTGATTCTTACATACTTTTATCTAAATAAACCTATGTTTCAAGACATAGAAATTTCTCAGCATTAGAATAAACTTGACCTTTGCTGCTGTGTTTTTAAGACATAACTTGAGTTATAGGTCTCCAAATTGAGTGATGTTAAATTCAGTAGAAAGTTAAGACAAAATGATACAAATGTTATGAGGGATCATAGCCCAGATCAATTTAAGATGATAAACAAATGCTAGGAACACAGCCCAATAGTCCAAACCTGATTCAGCAGAACCAAATCCAATGTTTATTAAATTGCTACTTATCCAAACACTCAAATTAAACCAATCCAAAACCAGAGAAGTCTTAAGAAAACCAATCCAAAACCAGAGAAGTCTTAAGATATAGGGCAAAAATTTTCATGAAGAACTCAGAATATAATCTTGCCATCATAGTGGTCAAAATGGGCACTCAATTCAAAGATGGATGTGGCCCAGCATAACAGAGTCAGTTTGGGTTTTTCAGCCATAAGTTGAGCTATATATATCCTAATTGGACACAAGATTATGAGTTGGAAAGCTAAGAAGTATACCTACAAATTTCATGAAGAGTTCAGACACAAATGGAAAACAAAAAGGATAAAAAAATAGTCCTTAATCTCACCCAATAACACAGTTTCACCAAATTTAGCTTACTTTAACCATGAAAGAGCATGAAAGGCAAAATTACATGGTAGAGATTTCTACCACATACTAAATACTCATCAAACATCACCTAAGAGCATGTTATTGCAACCAAAGTTCAACAAATCAATCATCCAAAGTTACCACATACTAAATACTCATCAAACATCACCCAAGAGCATGTTATTTCAACCAAAGTTCAACAAATCAATCATTTCACACAAAATCCCAAAATATATACATGATAGCATAAATGCACAAAATCAAAAATTAAAGTAAGGGAAGTGTGTTTATGAACACTAACCTTCAAAACAAGCTTTAATAAGCTTTAATCAAAGCTCCTTAAACTTTGTTTTTGCCCTTAACCTTGTAGAAGGTTCTCCACCCTTTGACCTAAGTAGAAAAATCACTAAATTCCTTAAAATTTGTCACCAAATAACACTTCTCTAGCTTCACTCTCTAAGATTAATTTCTTCATCAAGGTTTAATGGAGTGTATTTGATTTGTTTAGTAAGTGAGAATTGAAGAAAATCAAGGAGAAGAAGAAGAAGAAGAACACGCCTAAGGAGAAGAAGAAGATGGTTGCTCAATAATTGAAGGTTGACTTTTATAAAGCAACTAAAGGGTAGTTTGGTCTTTTTCCATAATTGGATGCTAGGATTGAGTCAATAGTAATCTAATCTAATGGCTACAAATATTCTCCACTTAAATTCCTTCAAAATATTATTTATCTCCACAAAATTCTCAAATTTACTCCATTCTCAAATTTACTCATAAAAAATAAATTCCTCTAATTTCCTTAACTAATAATTCCTTCAAAATATTATTTATCTCCATAAAATTCTCAAATTTACTCCATAAAAATAATTCCTCTAATTTCCTTAACTAATATAACATCATAATTCACTATTCACTAATTATACTTTCTACCCATAAAAATCATGCATACATACTTAAAAAATATTAAAGAAAATATAAAATATATATAGTAATTTTTTCGGACCAAAATAATACCGACTCCCGAATCGATAGTACTAGTCACAGATCGGTGGTACTATTCACAGATCGGTGGTACTATTCATAGACCGGTAAAAATCATTATCCATCTATAGTTAATTATATTCAAGATCTTCCTCGGATCTAAATAAAATATTATCGCTCTTTCTGTAGCACCATTCATGACCCGATGAAATAATACCATTTTAAGATTCGAAAATTTTTGGGCATTACAAACACAGACCTTGCAAATGAACATATAATCATGATAAATCTTGCAGTGTCCAATTCTTCCTCAAACTCTTTCAAAATAGATGAAATCATGATAAGTCTTGCGGTGTCCAATTTTTCCTCAAACTCTTTCAAAATAGATAATTTCTTCAATTTATCCACTAGCACTATTATACTCTTAAGCTCTGATTAAACAGCACAAATATCTGAGAGTTCAAAAGCTCATTTATTCAAGAATAGAAGCTATGGCTTTATACAAGTCTTACAAAAACAAATTGTAGAAAAAGAGCTACCATATAGCCCAGAGATATGGTAAACAGTTAAAGAAATGAATAAATCAAATCAAAACTAAAGTCCTACAAATCAGGACATTATTAATAGAAGCAATAACTAAGATGGACCAAGTCATAGCCACCAAGAAGTCAATGAACCCAAAAAACCCTCCCTTAATCTGGCTTGCAAATTTGCAATCAGTTTACCATTGGCGTTAAGCGAACTCCAAGTAATTCTCTTAATCTCATGAACACCTCAAGCCTCAAGGGCTTGGTCATAATATCTGCTAACTGATCCTTAGAACCACAATGCATTAATTTAACAACTCCATCTTTTGTTAAATCATGAAGAAAATGAAATCTAACTTCAACGTGTTTACTCCTACATGCATAATAGGATTCTTGCTCAATTTAATTGCGTAGCTATTGTCACAAAAAACATCAGTACACTTAACTTGTTCATGACTAAGTTTTTCAAGAATCCTATGCATCCATATACTTTGGCATACACAAGAGACAGCTGCTATGTACTCTGCTTCAGTTGTGGAGTGGGTGACTACTGGCTAATTTTTTATGACCATGCTACTGCACCTGAATTGAGTAAGAACACGTACCCTGATGTGCTTTTCCGATCTTCAACATCTCCAGCATAATCGCTATCTGAGTAGGCCACCAACTTCTCTTCTCCACCTCTTTCGTAAAAGATCCCTAACTCAATAGTTCCCTTTAAGTAACGAAGAACTCTTTTTACAACTTGTTGATGCAAACCGGTCAGCCTCTCCATTAATTTGCTAATTAAGCTCACCACATAAGCTAAGTCGGGTCTGGTGGCAGTCAAATACATGAGACTGCCCACCATTTGTTTGTAAGTAGTTGAATCAATACCAGCGCCACCTTCATCTTTCACAAGTTTAAAACCTGGTACAACTGGATTTTTCACTAGATTACAGTGCTTCATACCAATCCTTTTAAGAACTTCATTGGCTTATTTCCTTTGGTTGATGAAAATCCCTTTACTGCCTTGCGCCACTTTCACACCGAGAAAGTATTTCATCTTCCCATGATTAGACATGTCAAACTCTTGTTTCATAGAGTTCTTAAACTTTTTAAACATTACGTCATCATTCCCTCTAAAAATGAGATCATCAACATAACGACTTACCATAAGCAATTTTCCTCCTTCTTTTGCCTTTGTAAATAAGGTATGTTCATTCATACACCTTTCAAAACCTTCTTTCATGAAATAGGACTCAATTTTGATAAACCAAGCTCGCGAAGCTTGTTTAAGTCCGTATAGGGCTTTCTTGAGTTTGTAAACCTTGTCTTCTTCTCCCTTCACTTTATAGCCCTAAAGTTGCTCGATAAACACTGCCTTGTTCAAGTCTTTATTCAAGAAAGCACTCTGTACATCAAGTTGGTACACAGTCCAACCTTTAGAAGCAGCAAGAGCTAGAATCATTCGAATGGTGTCCCAACAAGAGACAGGTGCAAAAACTTCAGTGTAGTCTATCCTAAACTGCTGTGAGTACCCTTGGCCACAAGCCTTGCTTTGTATTTATCCACTTCTCCATTCTCATTTAGCTTGGTCTTAAATACCCATTTAACTCCTATCCTTTTTGCTCCAACTAGAAGTGTAGTTAATTCCCAAGTCCCATTCTTCTCAATGGCTTTGATTTCCAAGTCCATTACTTTTTTCCAATTTGGGCTCTTGATAGCTTCTTCGAAAGACATAGGATCACTAGAGGCAGTACACATCATCAAATTATTCTCTTCTTGTTTAGAAAATTCTGCCCCACTTACATATTCTTCCATCCAAGTTGGTGACCTTCTTATCCTCCCTTGAACAAACAGAACTTGTAGGGTTGTGTGTAGCTTCTTCACTTGAAGAAGAGCCATATGCAGTAGCAAGGTTATGTTCATCATCTTCACTTGATAACGAACTAGTAGCACCATCTTCAAACTAATCTTCTTCTTCTTCTTCTTCTTCATACCCTTGCAGCTTATCTTCATCTCCCCATTCAAGAGTCGCACAACCAGCTTTTTTAATTGTTTTATTCCAATCCCACGTCTTATCCTGTTTAAACACAACATTCTTGCTTATAATTATTTGTTTTAACATAGGATCATACATTCTATAGGCTTTATATTCCTTGCTTACGCCTAGGAAGACACATTGGATAATTTTATCATCAAGCTTCTGCCTCTTCTTATCTGAAATGTGCACATGTTTGATGCAACTAACACTTTAAAGTGCTTCACTGAGGGTTTGAAGCCACACCAAGCTTCCTTTAGGGTTTTATCCTTCACAGCAAGAGTAGGGCATCGATTGAGCAAGTGAACAGTCCAGTTGACTACTTCTGGCCAGAATTCTTTATGGTCATACTTCTCTGTCAACATGCATCATACGGACAAATGCTTTTGAACACAACAAATGCTTTTGACTTAAGATTCAAAGGATAAGTCTACAATTTTCTGCTACAATCATCAATTGATGTGATTATGTACCATTTATGATTGTTTGATTCGGGTGTGATGGGACCATAGATGTTGGCATGTACAAGTTGCAGCTTCTGATTAGCTCTCCATAAATTTTTCTTAGGAATAGTCTCCTGATGTTGCTTGCGTATCATACATATTGTGCATACTTTAGGGTAAGCATTAAGAGGAGGCATATCTTTTACCATCTGCTTGTAGGGTAAGGTTCTCGTGCCCTTGAAATTTAAGTGCCCAAATCTATAATGCTATCACTCTGTTTGATCTTCGGATGTGATCTTGAAGCATGCAGGAGCAGGGGCTTGAGCTTGCACTTGTGTTTTCATTTTAGTAAGGAGAATAAACATCCGATTAGCAGACATTTGAGTCTGCATAATTAATCCTCATTCATGATGATAAATCTTGCATACTCCATATTGTATTAGAATAGCTAGATTTCATTCTTGCAGCTGGCCAATGCTAAGTAAATTATTTTTAAGCTGAGGACAATAAAATACTTCAGTAATCACCTGACTTGATCCGTTGACTCGTAGCTTGATGCTTCCTTTCCTTGTTGCTGCCATTTTGTTGTTATTTCTCAGATTCATAACCTATCTGAAAGTCTAATCTAAATGGAGAAACCATTGCTGATTTCCAGTCACATGGTTGCTACAACCCGAGTCCAAGAACCACACTACTTCTCTCTTAGATTTGTGAAGATCCACATGAGCCATCAGCAACATCTCTTGTTCTTCATCTAATTCAGCATAATTAGCTTCCTTTCCCAAAGTAGGACACTTATATTGAAAATGCCCTAATTGATGACACTTATAACACTCAACAAGAGCCTTATTGAATGTTTGTCTTCCTCTTCCTCGGCCTCTTCCTCAAAAAATTCCACGAGCTCGACTGCCTCCTCTTCCTCCAATTCTAACATCATAGGTTAGCTTCAATGCTTGCTCGTCTTCTCTATGCTTATTCATCCTTTGCTCATGTATCAGTAAGCTGCTCTGTAACTCATCAATAGTTAAGGTGTCTAAGTTATTAGACTCCTATATTGAATACACAACATAGTCAAACTTTAAGGCATTGATCTCAGAATCTTTTTAATGATCACCACTTGCTGCATGTTTTCACCTTGAATCTTCATCTTGTTTGCTATTGTGAGTGTTCGAGCAAAGTAGACATCAACACTTTCACCCTCTTTCATATGCAGAACCTCAAACTCCTTCCAAAGAGCTTGGAGTTGTGCTCTTTTAACTCTTGTGGAACCCTAGTACTTTTGCTTCGTAGAGTCCCAAATGTGTTTAGTAGTGTCTCTATTGAGAATCGTCTCTATAATGGTTCGATCAATGGCTTGGAATAAATAATTGTTGACCTTCATGTCTTTCAGCTTTTGGTCTGCAATTGATTTCTGTTGTGCATTAGTAATCTTCACTCCTTCTGCTGCAGTCGGAACTCCAGTCTCTACTAAGCTCTAATACTCCTTTGAGCGAAGAAAATTTTCCAAAAGCATGGACCAATAATCATAATGGCCATCAAAGTTAGGTATTGTAGCTTGAACGAAGTTATTGTCAGCTCCCATATTTTAATTCTCTCTTCTCACTCTTTCTCTTCTTAAGAAACTGTGGTTTCCCTTTTTTTTTTCTCATAGTCAGGCCCTGTAATAGGGCTCTGATACTAATTTGTTATACTCTCAAGCTCTGATTAAACAGCACAAATAGACTGAGAGTTCAAAAGCTCATTTATTCAAGAATAGAAGCTATGGCTTTATACAATTCTTACAAAAACAAATTACAGAAAAATAGAGCTACCACATAGCCTAGAGATATGGTAATTAGTTAAAGAAATAAATAAATCAAATCAAAAATAAAGTCCTAGAAATTAAGACACTATTAACAGAAGCAACAACTGAGATGGACCAAGTCATAGCCACCAAGAAGTCAACGAACCCAACAAGGACGCCAGGCTTCTTAACAAATCCACTGGCCCTCTTAGTCTCATGGTTTACTTCAATCTCCATACCAAAAACCTTTTCTTCGGTAACAAAATTCTTCATGAATGGCTCCACCATAATTAATAAATTCCTTGTCACCACCACACGAACGGGTCATTGTTGTAGATATTGAACCCATTATTGAGACCTGTAGTGACGTAGCCGTAACATAGCTAGGTTCTGTGTCGAATCTTCGGTCGAGTTATGAAAATCTAGTAGAGGGGAGGGAGTAGTAGAGGTAGAGTCATTAGGTTCAGAATCGGAAACGGGTGGGATATGGTGGGTGGTGAAAGGTTGAGCTATGAAGCAACAAGGGTTTTGGGAGGAGGATACGGTGGTCATCCAAGGTTGAATAGAGGAGTGATGTGTACTTAGCTTTTTGTCTAATATTTGTTTTACTGATGGGTATGTTAGTCTTTTATGAGGATTTAACGGTAAAATGGCTAAAAATAGATGGAAGGGCTATTTTATTTGTCGGAATCAAAACTCAAAGACCAGATAACTACTATACAAAAATACAAGGACGACTTAACTAATTTTGTAAAACCTGAGCGACAAAATAATTATTTTCCCTTGAAAATATTAGCAGTAAACTATTCTAGAAGTTATCAGCTAATAAACACTATACATACACACGCATATTTACATGTTACTAATCTTTTACCACGTAAATTGCACCTTATCATTCATTTTTTACTTTTCATTTGTACTAGCTTGTTGTTACTACTTTTATAATGTGCATTACACAATAACTTTACTCGTTATATAATCATTTTTATACTCATTTAATTTTATTATTTATAAAATATTAAAGTATAAATTCTTATTTACATCAAAATAAATACAATGATTAATTTATATTTCACTTTATATATACAATTTATATATATGATGGTTTGTTTTTAAAATGTCTTATAATCTATCATCTAACTGAAAAGAAAATAATGTTTTCTTCTCCCTTTAATAAAAAAAATATAATTTTGTCATTAATTAATTATATAGAACAACTAAAAATTGACATTGATCATACTGTAAAATTTTTTATAATTTGGCGATACTATGTCATTAATCTAATAAATTAAAATTTTTTTGTGTTGCCACAATATAAAATACAATTTTGATTTTTATATCAACTATTTTTGTTATATGAAGTTAAGCTAAAATTTTGTCAACCACATGTAAATTTTAAAATCCATGTCCTTACACAGAATCCAAAACGAAATTGCTTAAAGTTATTAACTCCATATAGAGTGGAAGATTCTTTGTCATGTTTATTATAGATAGTTATAAATGAGATTAAATTCAAAAATTTTAAAGTCCTACAAATTTATTTAAAAAATATTTGAAAAAAAATTAAAATCTCAAAAGTTTAATTATCTTTATATATATTTCAAAAATTATTTTAAAAAGTATATATCTAATTAAATTATAGAAAAATTAAATAAAATTCGATAAATTTCAAGAAAAGAAGAATAAAATATTGAATAAAAGAGCTCTTGAATTTTCATTTTATTTTATCTTTAATATAGAAAAGCTGAAAATAAAAGTGATAGCAAATATGCCAATTAACTTTTTTTTTTCATTAATTCAAACTTCTATAGCCTATTTTTTTCAAAAAGATTTCATTAAACTAAAAAAGAAAAAACTTTCTTATTTGATATATTAGTCAAATATTATAATTTCATATTTCTATTATTTTTGTTAAATTAGAATGATAAAAAATTTTCAAATATAATAAATGTAAAATGATCCAAATAAGTATACACCATCATCTCCTAAAAATCAAAGAGAAAGAATATATGTAGTTAACTAATAGACTCTAATAGTAAAGTTTTTAACTATATTTTAAAAAATTTAGAACATAATAAATTAAAAATTTGAGTTTTATTTTCAATACTTGAATTAATGTTTTCAACGTGAAAACCTATAATTAAGAATATCAAAATCTAGTAATTACAAAAAATTATTGGATGCAAGATCAAATGGAGAATATAAATATACACTTTTTTCGAATTAAAATGCATATAAAATTTAACTAAAAGGATATTCAAAATGATAAATAGAATCTATTTTCTCAAATTAGAAGGCATAAAAAGATATAACTAAAAAGATTTTCAAAGGATAAACGGATCTATTTTCTCCAATTATAATACATAAAAATCTAATGAAGAGGATATATTAGGAATTCCAAATTAAACTAAAACTATTATAGAAAATCTTATTATTTTTCCCTCTTCCCATATTTATATACAGTATTGATATAGATAGATAGATAAAACTAAGTATATATAGATTATAATAAAACAAAATATAGAGGTAATATATTTCATTATCATATAATTTATTCGTTTGCTCTAATAAAACATAATGATGATATATACCTTGAATATATCTATGTATATATTATTATTACATAGAGTGAAGATTCTGTAAAGTAATAAACGTGAAGTAGTATTATACGTATAGTTGATGTGAAGTAATATTATTGTTTCTTAAAATTTTGAAATTTTCAATTTTTTTAATTGGTCATTATTAAGGTTGTTTTACAATATTTAAATTTCATTAAGAGCGCTACCGAAAACTTCATTATTTTTCATATTCCTGCATTTATCTATAGTATAGATATAGATTTTTGATAATATTAAGTGTTCTTATGATTTTCCTCCTGTATTATATAGATTTTATAATATTAGGACATATTTTGTATTCAGATTAATTTTGAATATAATAGCTAACTAATAGTATCAAAGTCAGATAATTATATTTATATTCAATTCAATTTATAATTATGCTCCAACTATGCACAATGCCACAAATATAACCTAATAAATACATTATAACTATTTCTGCCAAAAAATTTTGGTAAGTATGCACATATAGTTCAATGTAAATCCAAACTGAAGTAATCAAATCAAATTGAATTTTCAAATAAAAACTCACCCAAATTGAATAGAGTGAACCAAACTGGTTCAATCGGTTTATATGTACTTTTTAGGTTAAGGTTTTTTTTTTTTTAAATTAAAAAAAAAAAATTATCCGCAAACTAAACAACTTATTGAATGTTTTAACCGTTTTAAATTTAGGAAAGTGTATAAGCTCTCCTTCTTAAGGAGACCTTAGACCAAAATCCCAATTAAGTGTAATGTAGATTATTGATCTTGGCTTTAGACCACCTTTGCCGTAGGTCTTGTTGATCATCCATCTGCATCGATCACTTGCTATTTATACTATGTTTCTTTCTCTCTCTATTTTTACTTATCTAATGTTAGATAAAATGACTTAAAAGTTAAAAAATGTACATATAGTTATTTATAGAAATTTCACATAAATATTTCAAGATATATAAGAAAAATAAAGTTACTAATTTTCATATAAAGTTTCACATCAACTGTTAAATCAATTAAATAGCTACTATTTTTATTATTTTACAAATTTTTTTATTACATTTATTACTATAATATTAAGTTTTAAGAAGGTCACACATCTCCCAAAAAATAATTAAATAAAATTAAAAACAAAGAAGAAGGTGAATTTAAATGTTCATAAATTTGAGGTTAAGCATGTCTATTCCCTTTAAATGGGAATCAAAATCAATGCAGTTCAACTTCTGCTAATTGTATAGGCCACCTACGATTGAGTATAGGCCACCATGCGGTAAGCACAAGCCTGGTCAGTCAGTATACTTTGATTTGGTTCAATTCAATTTTTCTTTGGCCTAATTGGTTTCTAGCTCATTTTAAGTTGATTTTTGACATGTCAACTGTTGAAATACTCTTTTATTATAGTTTTCAGTGTCATTTGATGATTTGGAAATTCTATCTATAGCTAGAGTTATGTTCGAAAGAGTGTAGAAATGTCTGTCTATTTTGCACTAATTTTGGTTTGATCGGCTTGGCTTTGATTTGATCAGTTTAACATTTTAATCCATGTACTAAGGGTGAAATTTATTTATTCACAAAGGTTAATTTCTCACATGGCTAGAATCATGTGGGTGCTATAATGTGTTTTCCAAAAGAACCCATAAAACATTAAAGTGGTACTTAGGCCATGCTAGAAACAATTTATCTTAAGTCAGAAAGGGCATATATTATCTCACTTATAACATATCCAAGTTGATAAATGGAGGCCCAACAACTTTTCATCAAAGTCTCTATCTAAGATCAAGATTGGCAAAACCATGCATTTGAAAGATCAGTTCCACAGAGAAATTGTATCTTAGCTTTTATATCTCCAAATCTTTGAAATCCTTTACATTTGAAAACCTCTCATCCCACCTAATGGACCCAAGCTTGTAGTCAAGTAGAAAAGAAAGGCTTACATCTTCAGGCTCTGGTACCGGGAAACCCTAAGATCCCAAGGTTTCAACAAGTCAACCTATATCATTATTTACCATGTCTTTGAGCCGTGTCTAAATCAATACAGCCATTGGAAAAATCAAAAGAATGTCCAACCTTGAAACTAGACCTTTTGTTAAAAAGTATTTTAACATTACTAAATTCCCAAAATATGGGATAAACTATAGATAAAACCTGAAAGAATCCAATCAAATCTTTAGTAAATCTTTAACAAGGGGTGGTGTCATATTAGGTTGAATTAATTCTCTTGACCTTCTCAAGATTTCTAGACTAGAAATTCATATAGAGGATATTATAATAAAAAATAAAAAAAAAGGAGAGGCACACATGCATACAAGTTTTTCACATCCTCACATTAATACAAATCATTTGCAAGAGGTGCAGTTCAAATCGATAATGAATCGGTCAAAACCAGAGGTTAACCTAGTAAAAAAGGTTATCTTTTCCCACTTTTTTGGCCACAAATCTTTCCAAATATGGAATTTTGATACAAACTTGGTACCATTGGAAACTAGATAGGAATAGGCAATGACCACGGTTGGAAAACTGCCGATTCTAGTTATAAAAAAAATGGAACCAGAACCGAACAGCTTTTAGTCGGTTTCGAGATAGTCGGTTTTGACTTTTTTCAGTTTTGAACCGAAATTAAATAATATATTTTAAACTTTTTAAAATATTTTAAAAGATTTATAGCTTGAATAAATAACAATAATAAATATTACTGTTGAAAAGAACTAAATCAATTTCATAAAAATTTTTAAAAATTACTTTGAAAAACTATAATATAATAAAAATAAGCCGGGAGTTTCTTTAAGAATATATTTTTTACGGTTTCAAATCGAAACCGCTGGTTGTAAATCAAAACCGTCAGTTTCGGTTAAGATTTATGAATCAGATTGTTGACCACGGTTTAATGTCGATTTTGACTGGTTCGATTCCAATTTGAACCGAACTGTGATCATCCCTAGATAGGATGAGCTTTCTAACGGTATATATCACGTTAAAATATAAGTTGAAATGGGCCATGAATGAGCACAAAAACACTGCAAATCAAAAGAACTCGTAGATCATTTTAATTAATTCAAGTTGGATTAAAAACTAGATATCCACAGCTTTCTAATGGTATCATAAGCCAAAAATGAAGTTGAATCGAGCGACGAACCACTCGAAGCAAATTAGTTGAACATGACTAAAATGGGTTGACTAACCAAAGGAGGGCAATTGACCACCTGACCGGCGGTGACCGCTCAAGGGGGGCATCTGAGTGCCCTTGACCAGTGATGGCCGCCCTTAGGCTCCTTTTCTGCCCCTATCCTACATTAATTGTACCCTCAAATGAGCTCCACCCTCTTTCCCCATATATAGACCACCAAATTGCCTTTCCACACACAATGGGACATTTAATTGGGTACAAAACCCTAAAATTAAAATATAAAGGCTATGAACTCTACCAAGTGGCCATTTTGGAGATCTTCCTTTTGAAGGACTCCTAGTTTAAAGATTTTCCCCTTTCCCTTAGAGGCCCTTCTCGTTTGGGCTTCCACTCTTGGGTTAAATATTTTTACTCTGCCTTGGTTTGGCGAAATCGAGCCGATTAACCCAAGGAGGAGGAAGCGCGCCCACCATGAGAAGCACTCGTCGCGAGGTAGGGCTTCTTTTCCCCTCTTTTTTTTATTAAGCTTTAGTTTAATTAGATCCCATGCTTAAGTTTAGGAATTTAATTAGATATCATGCTTAGGTTTAGAAATTTAATTTAAATGACATGCTTAGAATTAATCACTATTAGCAGAATCTGCTATTAAGTATTTAATAATTTTGTGCCTGATTTTAAGCTTTGCATGATTTTTAGGCCTATAGCTGGTTATTTTAAAGCCTATGGATTTTATTCTATAAACATTTTATTATTGACTTAATTAATATGTAAACATAGCTATATAAAGCTATTTTAAGGGCTGAAAATTAGCTTGTAATTAGTATATATATATGTGGAATTGTCCATAAAAAAAAGACAGACTTTTTTCTCCGAAACTCTCTTACATTTGTCATGGTATTAGAGCCATAATTCTAAAATTTTTCGTGTCTCTTGTTCTCCTTAGTTCTATTTCATTGTTTGTCCTTAGTTATCTTGATCAGGTTCTTGCAACCTCATGTCCTAGACAAATATGAATCTTTCTTGATTCATTTTAATGGCAAAATTTATTTTGCCTAGGCATTCCATTTTGAGATATTTGTTAAAACGAAAGATTTATGGGGTCATGTTGATGGAAGCAACCCAGCTACCGATTAGAACAAGGACCAATGGGAGGTTAAGGATGCTCAAACCATTACATGGATTCTAAGATCTGTTGAACCCAACATATTTTGAATCTTCGACCTTTTAAAAATTGCAACTGGGATGTGGACTTACCTAAAGAAACTCTATAGTGAACATAATACTTGTATATTTCAGCTTGAACATGAATTAACCACTCTACAATAAGTCAATCTATCTATTTCTGATTTTTACTCTACTTTTATGAATCTTTGGGCTGAATATACTGATATCATCTATGCCACCTCAATTCTCCTGATAGCTCAGTTATTCATGTTTCTACCTTGGCCGAACACCATGACCGGAACGAGCCTCTCAGTTCTTAAAATGGCGACTCATGCGAGCTTGCTGCATTATAAGATTTTGCATTAGCTTTGCATATCATGCATACATATCTTGCATAGTTTTCCTTGTGGTGTTTTTATTTTAAAATTTGCAGGGTTAGGGGCATCCTCAATAGTTGCTCTTACGAGCATCACTCTTGCCATTTCTGGCTCAGCTCCTAAAGCTTTCTACCCAGATCTATGGAAGACAGTGGGTCTACAATACACCAAAATAAGTTTCAAAGAATAAAACTATGGAAAGGATCCCAAACAAAGAGGCAATAGAAGAACAAACTGGGGCAAAGCCCACGATAAGCAGCAATCGAAGAAAAGCCCGCAACAAGAAGCAATTCAGAATAAACTGGGGCAAGCCCACAGTAAGAAGAAATCAAAGAAAAATGGAGCAAAGTCTACAAGGAGAAGCAAGTGGAGAATGATTAGAGGCAGAGCCCATAAGTATAGTTCTCAAAATAAACTGGGACAAAACCCTATAAGAAGAGCTTCCAAGAATAAATAGGGGCAAACCCCATGAGAATAGCTTCTAAGAATAAATAAGGGCAAACCCCATGAGAAGAGCTTACAAGAATAAATAGGGGCAAACCCCATAATAAGAGCTTCTAAGAATAAACAGGGCCAAAGCTCGTAAAAAGGAAGCTCCAAAAAATAAATAATACCTTAGAGGTACGGGCCGAACTGCCTCCCATGAGTCACCGAATAAGAGAACCTCTCCCAATAATGACCCATGGACAAAGATCTCATAAGCATTGGCTACACAGCTAGCCCAAAAATAAAAGTGAAGCCTATAAGGTTTTTGAATCTATGGGTATGAGTTTTATGGGTCTGTTGGCCCCAGTTTAGAATTTTTAGCTCAACAGATGTGATCCAGCTCTTATGCTTAGCAGGCAATTCATCTTTGACTCACCACCGAAGCAGGGGCATTACCGCTGGTTGCAGGCTAGTAAGTAAGTTTTCTCGACTCTATTTATGCACAAGTCACATGTTTTACACATAAACACACAGTCACACACAATCACAATCACAATTACATGTTTCAAATTTTTTGCACAATTTTCAATAATTTCACAAAAAAACACACACAAATCCCCATAAGCTCATGCACACACAAGCTCACACAAATACACCCGAACTCATGCAAATTCATTTTTATGTAGAATAACATGTCACACATGCATGCTTTTCCGGGTCTAATCATGAAAATTTCAGACCATAACCAGCCGAAGTGCCTTTTCTCTTGTGTTGCAAGAATTACTTTGTAGGTACCTCCCGAAGTGGAGCATTCCCTAAGACGTCCAAAGTGGCACTCCTTCAAAGTGGAGCATTCTCAAAGCCATCCGAAGTGGTGCACATCCCAAAGTGGAGCATTCTCAAAGCCATCCAAAATGGCGCACTTAAGCCGTTCGAAGTGGCGCACCTCTTGAAGTGGAGCATTCTCAAAGTTGTCCAAAGTGGCGCACCTCTAGAAGTGGAGCATTCCCTAAGCCGTTTGAAGTGGCGCACCTCCCGAAGTGGAGCATCCTCAAAGTTATCCAAAGTGGTGCACTTAAGCCCTTCGAAGAAGGCACCTCCCAGAATGGAGCATTTCAGAAATCGGGTCGACTGAAATATCGTACTCATTCATCTGTTGAAGTTGTCCTAGTGGCACACCCCTGAAGTCGTCCAGTGTGGCGCATCTCATTTCGCCTTTCACCGTCCGAATGACAACCTCTCGAAGTGGAGCATTTCAAAAACGTGGTCGACTGAAGTGTTTGACTCATTCATCTGTTGAAGTCATCCTAGTGGCACACTCTTGAAGCCATCCCGTGTGGCGCATCTCATTTCACCTCTCACCGTCCGAAGGACAGCCTCCTGAAGTGGAGCATTTCAGAAACTGGGTCGAACAAAGTGTCATACTCATTCATCCGTTGAAGCCGTCATAGTGGCACATCCCTGAAGTCATCCTGTGTGGCACATCTCATTCTGCCTCTTACCGTCCGAAGGACAACCTCCTGAAGTGGAGCATTTTAAAAACTGGATCTACCGAAGTGTCGTACTCATTCATCCATTGAAGTCGTACTAGTGGCACACCCCTGAATCCATCCCATATGGTGCATCTCATTTTGCCTTTCACCGTCCGAAGGACAATCTCCTGAAGTGGAGCATTCTTAATCTAAAGCTGCCAATTGGCGCAAGATAGCCGCAGAAGTCACCAACAATCACCATGGCATAATCCGTCCACCCGTCAAATGTCTTAATGGTGCCATAAGTCCCTCGAGGGAGGTTTTCAAAGTCCCCTGGGGCACCGTCCGAAGGACAACCTTTCCAAGTAGAGCATTCTCAAACCAAAGCTGCCAACTGGCACAAGATCGCCGCAGAAGTCACTGACAATCACCATGGGAATCTGTCCGCCCATCAAATGATATAATGGTACTTTAAGTGTCCGAGGCAGGTTTTCAAAGTCCCTTGGGCAACGTCTGAAGGATAACCTCCCGAAGTAGAGCAGTCTCAAACAAAAGCCGGTAACTGGCGCAAAATAGCCACAGAAGTCACCGAAAATCACCATGGCGCAATCCATCCGCCCGTCAAATGCCATAATGGTACCATAAGTCCCCAAGGCAAGTTTTGAACTCAATATCAACAAAGCCGCCAGAATGGTGCACTTCATTCATCAAAGTCGTGCGTGTCACACAAATCAGGTAAGTATTTTCTTACGTACATGGCTACTTTACACTTTGATGACCATTTTCTTAGAAAGAAAAATATTATCAAAGTGGGAGCAAACTATAGACGCTCAAATTTTGCCCCTAAAAGGTTCAGTGATGATACATCATTTTTTCCGTAAAATTGGATCGGAGTTCCCAATAGCCCTAGTTTTTGAACCGATTGTCTGTGGCTGAGATTACCAATGTGTTTAACCATTTTTACTTTTTCAGGTTACCGGGCATTTCGAGGCAAAATCGGGCTCGAGAAGCACGTTGGGCCCATCTGACACATTTCCCGGTGCTCCGACTTGTTTCGGGTGCCATAAGGTCCGATTTAGTAAAAGTTGACCCAGTCCCATTACAATGCCCTATAGTGGCATTTTTGCCACGTCAGCCTTAAATGGGGCATCCCCACCCTCAAATGTCTATAAATAGGCATTGGGGGTAGGCTTTAAGAGGAGGAATTTATGGTTGCCTAGCCAAACTCTTGCAATTTTGACTCTCAAAAATCCCTCAATCCAAATCCTTAGCAAGTTTTATTGATTTGGCATTAAAGGAGGCTTTTTATACAATGAACTCCAGTGGGTTTAGCAATCAAACTTTCCCAAAAACACTAATCAATCAAACTAATCTCAAATCATTTATCAAAGATCAAGGCTTATTGGGTATCTCTTACCATTTTTAATGAAATCTTAAAGTTTTCTTCAAAACAACATAAACTGAGAGTCTAAACCCTTTCTCTTCTTCTTTTCCTTTTTATTTTGGTGTTAAATCACCATTCTTAAGACTAGTTATGAAGGAAACCCGTGATCAACCAAAAAGGAAGCATTCTGGGTGTTAGTGGTGCAAGCCACACGTTGTTGCGCACGCCATAACACTTATATCACAAGGCACTGTGTAGTGGCGCACGCCAAAAGCATGGGCCTTGCGCCACTTCTTCCCAGAAGGCTCTAGAATGCCTATTTGTGGGTATTCTGATCAGGGTAAGATCTGTGCGCCATTACATTTGGCGTGCGCCACTTACAATGGTGCATGGACCTTTATTCAGAAGCCAAACAACATAAAATCAATAGTCATGGTTTGATTCCATGATCAAATCAAGTTAAGCCTTAGGCATCCTTGCTTAAAGAGCGCATAAAACTCTTTTTTGATCCGGATGAGCAAATAAATAATAAAAATGAGATTGAGAGTAATGATTGGTGTATTTGTTCATCTTTCAAGATGAACATCAAGGCCATGAGCTTGAGTCTTGTTTAAACCTTTAAATTCATGTCTCTTAATTATTGTTATTTAAATTCCAGCATTTTAAATTTCAATCCTTTATTTTATGCAGTTTACTTTTATGCTTTTTAGTTTATGTAAATCTAACCCATCTAATTTTACCTTAGCATATCCTAACACTAACATTCGTCATTTTGTCATTATGAATAATTGTGGTTGTTGATTGACTCTTGTGGATGTTTATTAATTTATGTGATTATTGTTCATGGATGTTAGTTATTGCTATTATTCTTATTAAACCAAATGTAAAGGGTCCATAAGGATTCCTATTAAAGCCTGTTTGTAATAGATAGATTGGGATTGGCAAATTTAGAGGGTTTAAAAGTAGATTGTATTTTAGGAGATGGCTTGTAATCTTTTCTTCTCCCCCCCCCCCTTCTTTATGGATGCCTGTTTTATGTTCTATGTTTGCAATAACTTGTATAAATGGCATGGTTTTCTAAAAATTGTATTAAACTGTTTTACACTTTAATTTTTAGTTAATTGTATTTACTAGATTATTGTGAAAGTTTGGATAACGTGGAGGCAGGTCTAACCGAGCGAAATGGGTGCCTAACACCTTCTCATTTCGTAATTAACTGCTGACCCCGTCTTTAGTTTAAAACTGGATTAGTCGATTCTAAAAAATCGACTAATTTGAGAATTTGTCCTAGACAAGAGCGGTGACTCAAGAATAAAACGCTTACCAAAGTAAGAGAACCTTTTACGAGGATTTAGTGGGTTTAATAAAAGAAAACCATTTTGATTAAAATCAATCAAGCCCGTTTCATACGATTCTTTCCAAATCCAATCTTTCGAAAAAAATTCGATATCCTCACAGTACTCCCAATCTTGCTTATTAATGTTTATTCGATCCATTTGTGGATAAAAATGCATCCTAGACCACTTAGGTTTGGAGCTTTGCCACTAGATGTCCAAATCGGGACCATTTTATTGATTATTAATGATCTGAACCTCTTAGTCGAGGGGCCTAGCGCCACAAGGGAAGTCACGTTCGCCACAAGGATGTGTCTTGCACCACATGTAGTGGCGCTAAGCCCTCCCCAAATCAGGAAGGTTTTAAGAAAGAATAGAGTCAAACAGGGGTTTTAGGTTAAGTGGCACACGCCACACGTAGTGCCTTGCGCTGCTACCATAAGTCGTGCACCACAGAGTCATAGAGAATCCTTCTTGGTTGATCACGACTTTTTCTCACAATCAAACTTAAAATAGGTGCTTAAAACACAAAAAGAAAAGGAAAAAGATGAATAAATGAGTTAAAGGCTCTCAAGTATTACCTTATGGTGATTTTCTCAAAGTTTTGTTAGAGAATGGATAAAGAGATCCAAATGCTAGGTTCTTGATCTAATAATCCAAGATTGAGGTTTAATGGATGTGTTTCTGGGATTTCTGATAGATCCTCGAGGGCTTGAGTGACTAAAAATCAATGAAATCTCAACTAAGAGCAAAGAGAAACACTTGTTTCCTTTGATTTCTAGATTGAGTTTTCAAAAATCAAGAGTTTTCCCAATGTTTAAAAAAATTCCCCTTTAGGCACACCCCCCCAATGCCTATTTATAGGCAAATGGGAGTAAGTGGCCCTATTTTAGGGCTGACATGGCAAAATGCCACTATCGGGCCTCGCAATAGGGTCGGGTCCATTTTTATCAAATCGTACTGGGCGACACGCAAAATGAGGTGATGCATCGAAAAGTGCGCTAGGCAAGCCCGACGTGCTTCTTGGGCCCGGTTTTATCACAAAACGCCTGATAATCCAAAAAAGTAAAAAGGTTAAACACATATTCCATCCGTCCCAAAATGTTTGTCCTATTGACTTTTGCACAAAGTTTAAGAAACATATTAATTATAGTGTCAGATCATATAAAATATCCATACTTTTTTGAAAATTGTTCTCCTTTAAAAAAAAAAAAAATAGGGTTATTCCTAGAACTTAAAACCATTTATAACGAGAGGTATAAAGGAAAAGTAAATATCTCTTAAATCAAGTGGAAAAACATTTTGGGACATCCAAAAATGAAAATATAGACAAACAATATGGGACGAAGAGAGTATATAATCTCAACCACAGACCGTTGATTCGAAAACCGGGGCGATCGAAAATCCCAATCCAAACTTATGTGAAAAATGGTTTATCAGCATTGAACCTTTAAAGGCAAAATTTGAGCATCTAGACGCACATTACGGTGTGCGCCATATTTTTTGTGGCGTATGGATCTTCAAGACTAGAGCCCAGAAATCAGCTTAAAAAGATGTTTGGCTGAAAAAAAATGGCGTGCACCATTGAGTAGTGGTGTGCGTCACTACATATGCAGACAAAACAATTTGATTGATCACAAGTTTTCCTCATAACCAAGATGAAACAAGTGATTTTAATCACCACAAAAATGAAAAAGAAGAAGAGTATTGAGACTCTCATATTTTACCTTGTTTTGATAAAATCCCAAGAGATTGATGAAAATTGCCCAAGAACACCTAAGAGCTTTCCTTTTTGAATAATAATCCGAGATTTGAAAATCAAATGAATGTTTGTTGATGATTGATTATGAAAACTCGGTGAAGTTTTGAAATCAATGAATAATCCTTTTGGTCCAAACTATAACACTTGTTATAGATTCAATTAAAGAGATGAGAAATAAGTTTTCAAGAGTTTTGATTAGATAATCAAAAATCAACACTTAAACCTTTGGATTCTTGGCCTATATATAGGCAAAAATATGATAAGGTGGCCCCAATTTTAGGGCCTAAGTGGCACGGACCAATGATGGGCTCGAAACAAACTAGATTCAATTTTCACGAAATCAGTCTGGGTACACAAAACGAGATAGTATGCTGGGAAGCATCACGGGCGCACTCGAGATGCTTCCTGGACTCTTATTTTGGTGTGAAATCCCTAAAAACCTGTAAATATGAAAAAGGCCCAATGAATCACTCTTCTTAAACTCAGAAAATTGGTTTGAGAATCAAATTCATCGGATATCTAGAATGTATTTTATGTCAAAAAGGTTATCATCACTGAGTCATATTGCCAGGGCAAAATTTAAGCGTTTACAATAATTATGTCATTAATTGATTAATTTATTTGGGCTGATCACTTTTATCTTATTTTAATTTAATTTACTCTTTGCAGGAGCTTGAGAGGGAGAAAGAAGAAGACTCAATATGTTGAAGTTAAATTTGAGTTATTGTTGTTTGAGCTAAATATGTAATTTGTTTTGATAATTTCTTTTTTCTTAAGTGGATTATTTCTGTTTTCATCATCTGTATGTTGCTCAAGTTATATTTATATCATGAATGATGTTCGGTTAATTCAGTTAGAGTAAGTTAATATTTAAAGTTTGGTTAAAATATGTCGATTAGTTTTTTTTTTCTAAAAACTTCGGCATGGTTAATAACCAAAATTAATTCTTTCAAAATGAGTCGGTTAAGATTTGGTAAAATATTTGCTCGGTTTAAAGCAAAAAGAAGTTCAGTAAAAATACTCATGTCAAAAAGTTACTCGAATTGGCTAAATATTCACCCATACAACTTGGATAATTGCAATAAATTTGGGGGGACTAAATAGTAATTTTCTAACCTATTTATAGAGAAAATACTAACCTAAGCAAGCAAAAACCGATCTAGAAGAAACTGCGTCGTTTGGCTTGGAGAAAAGTCGACTGCTCTTTCCATTCGAGATCAAGCATCTTTCGTTTCTCATTCGGCCGGCCCGAAACCTCATCTCTCGTTCTGCAGAACCGTCGACGGCGACATCTTATTGAAATTTCGGAACCGTGGAAGAATACCCAAATTTAGAATAACCCTAGAGAGAAGAAAAAGAAATGTGGTCTCTCTCTTCCTTGCGCAGGCTATCTTCTTCTTCTTCTTCGTTGCTTGCTAATCATGGAGGCCTTAAATTCATCACTTACATGCCTTCTAGATACGCCGCTTTTACACCAGGTCAGTTCTTTCTCTCCTCCCCGTTTGGTTTGATTGAAGACATATGGGTATGTAAATATGAGAGGTTTCTTTCTCAATTTTTCCTTTCTAAAATGTTTCAATAGGTTTTGATTGTATCTATGGATATATTGATTTTTCTTTTATATTGTATGCACTATTCGCCTTAGTTGTTGAGTTTACTGCCACGAAATTGATACATGAATATGCTAAGAGAAATTGCTAAGTTAATATGATAACCTAACTTCATCCAGTGAAGGCAGCGAATGCCCATTTAAGCATATTGATTCACAAGATTTAAGTTTGCAACCAATTGAGATTGGAAAAGTTACAAACAGATTTAGGATACATTTGATAAGCCTTGATGGAATATAACGTAATGTAATAAAATGCATTAACTTTCAATAGCGGGTTGCTGAATATATCCTCTGTTTGAGAGGTTTAGTATTAGAAGTGGCTTCAATAAATGTGGGAATTAGAAATTTATTATCAAAATGTAATCTCTAATGTGTTTATCGATTGAATGATTTTTCTATTATGCAGGTTGGTTAGGGAATAACAATGGTATTACCCGTCCTGATAATGTTGCAAGAGAAGGAAGTGAAAACAACAGGTTCGAATCTTCAGGCAATTTTAGGACAAATAGGTTTTTGTTTGGTGAAAAGGAGAATGTTCCTAATCCATCATCTAGGATTCGAAGTTTCCTTCCCACTTCTATGCAGAAAGACTTCGGCACACAAAACACTGTGCCCATGGACATTGTTAAAGGAGTATTATATGAAGATAATTCTCAACCTTCTCGATACACTGTGGAGCAAAATGCTGATATTGTGCACATCAAGCTAAAGCGTAATAATTCTTTTGTTACACTGACGGATTCTAAGGGAAATACAAAGATGTGGGCTTCTTCGGGACATAAGGAAGTGGCAGGTGGTGGGAAAGTGGGTCGGTATGATGCTGAAGCAACTGCAGAATATGTTGGTAGGCAAGCAAAACATATGGGGCTGAAATCAGTTGTGGTGAAAGTGAATGGGTTTACTTTCTTCAAGAAGAAAAGGCAAGCGATTATGAGCTTTAGAGAGGGCTTTACTAATTCTCGAAGTGATCAGAATCCTATTGTTTACATTGAAGATACCACTCGTCGTCCACATAATGGATGCCGTCTTCCAAAGAGACGCCGAACTTAGATTGTTGCATGTAAGCTCTACAGTTAGGTGAAAAACTATTTGCCCAGTGTTAAGAAAAGATACATCTGCATAAGCAACCACCCCCCCCCCCCCCCCCCCGGGTTTAACTTTCTTCAAGGAAGAAAAGGGCAGCCGATTATGACGCTTTAGAAGAGGGCTTTACTAATTCTCCGAAGTGATCAGAATCTATTTGATTTAGCATTGAAGATAACTCGTTCGTCACATAATGGATTGCGTCTTCCAAAGAGACCCGACTCTCACGACTCTAGTTGCACTGTAAGCTCTACAGTTAGGTGAAAACTTATTTGGCACGCAGTGTTAAGAAAAAGACTACATCCCTGCACATAAGCAACCCACCCCCCCCAAACCAACCACCACCACACACCCCCACACCACCACCCACACACCCACCACACCAAACCTTAGCCACACCGAAGGACAGCATAATCCATGTCTTCGATGGTAATGGTTTTTTGTTTGGGGCAATAATGGATCGCTGCGACTAGTTTACAAAGCTGTCAGCATTAGTCCTAATTCTCTCAAAGTTCCCCAACCACCACCACACACACCCACACACACACACACACACACACACACAAACTTACACAGAGGACAGATAATATGTCTTTCGATGGTAATGGTTTTTGTTTGCAATAATGGATGCTGGATAGTTTAAAGCTGTCACATTAGTCTAATTTAAAGTTCTGATATTTGGTGTGTCTTTATTTATTCAGTTTTACAATTATGCTGCTATTTCTTCTGCCCTTCTATTATTTATTATCTCAGTCAGAATGTTGGTTTAATGACTTTTTGCTTCAGCTAAAAATGTTGGAAATTAGTTTGTTCTGGGCGGGAAAGAAAATGAGCTTGTAAGATACTGCTGCTGTTCTTCCATTGATAAGTGTATGGATGACAAATGGATGACTACAAGCATTTCAAAAACAGCTAGTTTTTGTAGTCATTTCAAGAATTAGTAAATTTGCAGTTCTGGATTCAACGAGTTGATGCAAACAATGAAGAGTTACAATCTATTGGAAAAGATTTTGCACTATGCTTAAACAACAGGAATAGTTGGTGACCTCGAAAATTTATCAAAAACAAATTCTACCTCTCATGGCCCTTTCCACAATTTCGTTTTCTACAGTACATGGAAACATATTCTAACAAATGCCTTGCTATTTCCAATGTTTAACCCCTGTCCCTGGCCTTAAGAATGCACTCTCAGACAAAAACAAGAAACCCCACAAATGGAGTTTTAAATTGTTATGCATATCTTCTCATCACTTTCTTCAGGGAAGCAGGTGTAATTGTTTGTCAAGTTGGCCATGGCCATTTCAAATATTGGACCGCACGATACAAATAGTCACACCTAAACCTACCAGTTGGGGCAGTTTCAAATCAATTTCTGAGTGGTTTTGGCTGGTTTTTGGGGTATATAAGAACCGTTCTTTCAGAAAAGGTCCAATCAATTTGTCTGGTTCATAACCTTGAGGATAAGTTCGTCCTCTCTGGTTCTGTTTTGAAACCAACAGTTGACCGCTACTGCTAATTGCCACAAATTTGTACTAATTGTCACAAATTTGTTAAGGCGTGTACCATCTCTTTCCTGTGCATATTCTCTGTTAATAAAAAAAAAAAAATGAAGAGAGACGTTTCATCTACTAAAAAGCAATCACGTCCACACCATACACCAAAAAGGAAATAAGTGAAGACAAGAAGCCATATGCAACATTTTTTTTTTTTTTATATTAATAACTTACTCAAGGAATTCAAAGATTACCATGTACGAGATAAATGCTACCTATAAGTACCTATGTGGTACATAGTTCAGAAAAAAAAAAAAAAATACCCTCTTTCTTGTTAAGCACAGAAAAAAAAAAAAAAAATACCCTCTTTCTCTATGTTAACTTGTTAAGCACCATGAAAAAATTGGTGAATTAATCGCTTCGGTGCTTTCATGTACAGAAACAATTGCCTGTACAAACTGCAGTCTTTGAGGGTTTTAAAGGGCTTTCTTCACTTGAAAACAATTAGAGCATTCTTTGTTTGCCGCCTCGACATCATCTGGAGATGCTACAGCCACCAGAACCCCTTTATTCTTAACAGCATCGATTGCCTCAGCAAAATCCTTGAAGTCCTTCAATCTGTAGAAGAAAAAAAATAAGGGGTTTCAATATATTAATCTATCAAGTGCCAAATAGGTGAGTTGGAATCGTTGTCATAGATCAAAAAAAGATAACCCAGTTATAATGTTCATAATTTTAAGTTGCTCAATGAAGACGACCAATATTTTTCTAGAGAAATTTATCTAAATCTTTGCTTTAAAAAACATTCCTGTAAAAATTATCATTCAAATTGATATGCTAATGTTTTGTTTTTAATAGAATAGAAATTCTATTCTCCATTGTGGACGCTACCCATGGTATGATTTTGTATCTTATTAACTTCAGAAGTGGAAAAGCATGTCAAAATGGATATCAAAGATCGTGTTTTACCTGGTTGATAATATCTCTTCCCTTCTCTTTTGTCTTTCTTCTTCTGTGATACCCAATAAATAACGCAACAAACTGAAAAGGCAATGAATATAATAATCAATAGACAACTCTACAAATAAGAATGAACAAGAACAGACAGAGTAGATACAAAATTCTGACATTACAACAGGTGCTCATTCAAATTTCACATTTCCAACTCACCAATTTCACATGTACAACACCTTTATTCAATAGCACTATTTTTTAAAACAAGCATTCATCCGAAATAAAAATATGATGAACTCGGTTTCAAATATATATACTTCCATTAAATATATATCAACAAATTAAAAAAAAAAAAAAAATTGCATGCCTTGCACGGGAATTGCTGGGGTGAGGGAAAGGGAAGTCAACTATGAATCGAAAGAAATGGAAGCAAAGAAGATCATTAAGCTTACCATTAAGCTTACAAGGGTTTATAATGTTTGAGGGTGATTTAGAAAAAATGACAGTTATTCTTGACATTATGGAATTAGAAAAGAGAAAGTAAATGCTTATTTTCATTACTCTCATTGGCCTCTAATTGGGTTTCAAGTGGGATTTTGGAAGCTTAAAGGAGAACATAGATAACCTTCACGAGCACTACTCTTCTCTTTAAAACAAAACAATTGGGATGTCAAACCCATTTATTTATACTAGTACTCTCTTTTTCACTCCTCGAACTCATTACCATAAGAGCGTAATATTTATGACTTAAGCTAGCAACAAATAACAAAGTGGTGTTTCCAAAATTTTCCAAGCGCGAGTAATATGGGTTCTTTTTTCTTGAATTATCAAATAGTTGAACCACAGGTTCAGTTCTCATTTATTGCCTGGTTGACCCATTTGACCAGAGTTGTACCAGTTCAATTCCAAGTACAACCAAATAAAGGCATGATGAGCATCCAGCCAGATTGAGAAGGGACTGTGAGAGTCAGAAAAAGCAAAAGGACAGGAATGAATAAGAACAAGGAACAGGATAGAGAAAATCAAATAGAAAGAATTTAGGTGTTTATTCCATTTTTTAGCACACCAAGCAAGTGCAACCAAAACAAAACCATTCCAACTAGGGTTGTGCAAACTTCGGAAAAACCCAAAAAACCGAAACAAAAATTTTCGTTTTTTGGTTCGGTTTTTTGGTTTTGGAAACAGTTAGTGAATTTAAAAAAATTTTGGATTTTCAGTTTGGCTCGGTTTGGAAGAAAGTATGCGGTTAACTGAGCTGAACCGCAAAAATAAAATGCTTCCGTTTTACCATTGTGTTTCAGTTTACATTTAACCTAGAATCATCTCTCCATTTCTCTCATTCTCTCATCTGCACCGGTACCAACCAGCCTACCATCTCTTCTCCATTTTCCTCTCTCTGCGCTGCTACCTTCACTGATGGTTTTTTCCGGCTAAAACCCACCACGAAAGCTGCTGAACAGCCGATCTTGGCATCTTCTTCGTCCTCTGTGTTTTTTCCAGCTACTGTCCAGCCGTCCTTTAATCTTTCCAGCGATTTCCTCCAATCAGGTTTGTTGATCATCGATGTTTATTACCTATGTTTTATTATTTTGTTGATTTCATGATTTGATTGATGATTTCTTTTTTCCCCTAAACTTGAATGTTTATGGTTTAAAATTTGAAACTTGCATGCACGATTTCTTTGTGAGATTGTGTTGGGTAATCTTTGTCACTGCCTTGGTGTAGTAAGGAATTAATTAATTCATTTTTTTCAAAAAGAAAGATCTAAGGAACTGAATACAAATTTCACTTTTTTTCAAAAAAAATTTTGATATAAGCAAAAATATCAGTAGCTTTATTCTTACTATTGTGGCTGTTTCTTCCTGTTACTAAGGAAGCTATATTAATTTGTGTGATTTATGTATTCTTGTAGATTTGGAGCAGAGATTTGCTAAATTTGGAGGTTTTGGAGGTGTCATGGTATTTGGATAAGAAGATGGAATCACAAATTGAAATCTTTAGTTTGAAGTTTCAGATTCTACAGTTGGTTTTGTGTTGTTAGTTAATTAGTTTTTATTGGATTTATGTGGATATGGGTTTGATCTAATGTTTTGATATGATTTATTAGGGAATTTGCTAAATTTTAATTACATATTTTGTGAATTTGAGCTGTGAAATGTTGAATCACAGATTTGTGATTTTATGAACTAAAAAGAATTTTGGATATTCAGTTAACTGAACTGTTTCGAACCAAAATTTGCAGTTCAGTAGAGTTTGGTGTCCACACGTAAACGGTTTGGATCGGTTAGTGAAATTTATGGAATCTCGGTTTTTGTTTTTTGGTTTTTTGGTTCGGTGCAGTTTGGAACCGAACCGCCCGAATGTACACCCCTAATTCCAACACCCCTTGCAGCCATAAGCTTAAAATGCCTCTATTCTACTGACAATTTCAATAATGTGATGTTACCCTCAGAAAAGCAACCTCAAAAGAATGATATGAAGGTTCAGAACAGGCCAAAGATTGTTAGTTCGCAGTGTAACCAAAAATAATATCAACTTACCTACTATAACCTTTGGCATCTGGCAGCTGGTATGCATCCACATCTCCGATGGTCCCAATAATTGCTTTAGTAAGGGTGTCATCATCCATTTCTAACTCACGTAGAAAATCACCAGTTCCATCATACACACCAACTGTCTTCAGCAAGTTGGGGTCTCGATAGGATAAGAAGGAAAAGACTCCTGTGAAAATAAAAACAAATTCCATCGATTAACCGAAAATAGCAAGCGGAAGTCTATGCCAAGCATCAGACCATGTTATTTCACCTGAGTGAGTATCAAAGTCACAAAATCCTCCATATGCACCACCGCTGACACGCACTCGATCCCATAACCATGTATTGCTAATGTATTTTGAAATAACATAAGAACTCCCATTAAGCTCATAACCAGTGTCATAAATGTTAGCAGCTTTGCCAACATAGTTAACCTGTGAAAGGTAAATCTTCAGGTATCATCTTCCAATGACAGAAATCAGGGGACCAAAAAATCATTAGTATTCTTTAAAAACAAGACCTGTGTAGGTATCACAATAGCTTCATTTCCAGGTGACAGTCGAGCATTCCAAACAGCTGTTTCAGGGACAGAGTTGCTAGGAAGCAAATCAAGAAACTTGCCGACATACTTTTCTGAGTTCGAGAGATTTTTCCCATCAGAAGTCAAGTTTACCAAGCAGCCATTCCTCGATAACAATGACACACGAATTTCCTCAAGAGATGCAGAAACTCCAGGCCAGTCTTGATCAATTTTCTCCTCCAAGCCTTGTAGAAATTCTAGGTAACTATGCATGCACAAGATAAGTATCAGTATCATTCAGTAAAACATAAAAAGTTTTCCACTAAAGACGAGGTGTTCATTGTTTTGGCTATATGCAAAGATAAAAAGATTCGTTCAGAACAAGAAGCATGGACATGACTGCATTGCAAAAAAGGTGAGATCCATTCTCAGTTAACTATTCAAAAATCCTGAAAAATAATTCTGTAAGTGGAAATAGATCAGTTGTGGACAGATAATATTGATTAAATGGGCCAAATAAAAAATATTCCTACCTGAGGCCACCCATTTGTTCAGAAATCCAACCTGCAACATTTAACTTCGCATCCATCCTGGCGGCTGCAATTCCATGGCCACTGCCTCTTAATCGGTTCTGAAGATAAATGCAAACATTGAGATTGAGCTCTAAAAAGAAAAAATTCAAGCAGATTTATAATTCCTCATAAAAACAACATCAACAAATACCTCCATTCTTGCTTTGCTTTGGGAAACAAACTGCCTAAAACGCTGCTGGTCTGTAAACTGTACTTCTTGAAGTACACAATTAACCTACAATACAAGCAGCATAAAAATCCTCACTGTCCAAGGCAATCACTTCCACAAGTAACTAGAATAGTTGTATAAACAGAAGAAAAATAGAGCAAGCATCACATCACAGTAAAAGCATGTATAATACAATACTACTATATATGCAGTAAAGCATGTGCCTGATCCAGAAAATTAATGACACCATAATCATAGAACTGTTTATATGAAAAGCTGACAGCTATAGAGCACTCATGCTTGAATGAAAAATTCAAACATTTATCATAGTTTTCTTCTTTGCTACCTTTCTACAAATCCTACTAACTTCATATGCTATGACAAATCCTTACGACATTCTATGTCATCAAATCAAAGTAGCTTTAGAATTTATTAAGACCAGAAATTAATATGTATTCCAATGAATCTATTTGAACCATTTGCTGTTGAATTTAAAAAAATTGCAGGGTAAAACAGCAACTGCAACATGATGATAACTCAAGTAGTTGAAAGCTATTTGTATTCACAGAGATTTAAGATGATTTCAAGCACAAAGAAAAGGAAACTGGAATATGAAATGGTTGATAATCCATTCAACAGCGAAATACCAGGTTAAATAAATCATCAGCACGCCCTGCCATAGCTTTCCCACGAACAATCATATGGCTACATGGTTGCTCCTGGCCCCGAATAGATGATGTAAATGGATAAACTGAGATTCCACCAGTTTTCCTCCCAATCAACTGATTAAGTTGCACAAAGGTCAAATCTTTTGTACCCATCTCAAGCAGTGACTGACTGTCAAAAACATAAAGTATAAACATGTAAATAAATATTCCACTAGAATAAATGCAAAAACAGCATCTAACACATTGACAATCACAGTCAATAAATGTATTAGAGTTATCTTCCTTTTAGCAAAATTGAGGAAAGCAAGACTACCAAGGACTTTCGGACATTTATGCAAGCATGACTAAGAAAAAATATAATGAATGGAGAGGAGTTTGAAGGAGATATTTTCATGTGCAGCAGAAAGAATTAATATAGGAGAAATTACTGATGGCAAGACACTCAGACCAGTACCAAGTATCCTCTCATATCAGTTGAGTATGAACTAATTGATTGTACAACTCCCAGGCCCATCAGCTCAGTTTTTTACAACCCACAATTAAATGAGCTATTCTGATGTATGTATCTTTTCATGTATGTCCGCATATGCAACTGTATTATGTTGGATATGGAATACTAACCTTTATTTCCACAGGATAGGATTATAAAATCTTTCAATGTGTAGATGATTTTATGAAACACTACAAGGCAAGATGATTATAAAAATTATAATCCACAACCTTGTCGATATGATTTCTCAGCCGTAAGCCCATTAACAGGGTGAAAGCCCATTGCAGTTAAGGTTTGGAAAAAAAAAAGGGGAAGAAAACAGGCCCTTCCTGCGCGTTGTACTGATAACTAAGAATATAGGGGTGCCCAAGATTTGAACTCTAGGCTTACTTGGTTAATGGTAAAAACTAAAAGGAGGCTTGATACTATGTGGAAAAAAAAAAAAATCAACTTAAAACCTAATGTTATGATAGTTAAAATTTTTAGGAATTTTTGAGGTAACATCTTACCAGAAAAGAGGCACCAAAGGAAGAAGTTCCTGCTTCAGTGATCTCATATTAAAGACAACTTCAGCATAAAGGACATCATTAGTGAAGAGGTCATGCTGCAAGACTTTCACGCCATGGATATCTCCAATCTATGGATTACATACAAATGCTCAGCACAGTATTCCACACAAAACTGTTATACATCTGACATTCAGGCACAAGTGCCAAATATATTAACCTCTGTCGGAATGCGGGTAGGTTCTTTTGGAATGTCATGAAGGGAGAGACATGGAACAGTTTTTAAAGCTTCTGGAGGGTCAGGAGTTTCTTGCTTCAATCTGAGTTCCTGTGTTGCACGTGCAAGCTCTGCGAGATCTTCTTCTGTCATACTAGCTTTCAATTTCTCCAAGATCTCTTTCTCAGAAGCTTCATCAAGAGAAGCTTTTTCTGGATCAGGCTGACAGAAAAAAAAAAACCATCGTCATGTGATAAAGTTGAAATAGAGGTATCATATCTATAAAGGGAGGTTACTTTCAGTCTAAACTGCTTACCCGCATTTCCACAGTCACACGATGAGGATTGTTCAAGATGTATTTCTCAATTAAAGGAGAAAAAACAGCTTTAGAACCTTGTTCAGCTATTCTAGCTTTCAGGTCCATCAAAGGTTTCTCATATTTCAAAGGCTCAAAGGGATCTTTATCATATATCCATTTACCCTACAAAATAAAAATCCACTATTCACTTTTCAAACACATAATATTTTGCCTAGATGTTTGAAGATGGGAAAAATATGTAGAACATACCATGGACCGAAGCATCAGTGACAAACCACGAGGAAATGAACCAGTGTTGTTTTCCCTGAGAGAAAATTCAATTGTATTCATGGAAGCCTCCACAGCATCTGTCTCAAATCCTTCCTCAGCTAATTTCTTAAGTGTACTTGTGATTAATTCTTCTACCTTTTGAATGTCCTCTTCAGAAACACCCTTCAATCCAATACTAAATTGAGGCTGAAGCAGCTCATCTTCAACCCCTCCACCAACAATGGCATCCCCCAGACCACTTTCCAGCAGGATTTTCCTCAAGGGAGAAGCAGGCGTTCCCAACATTAGATGATCTAGAAACCCAAGAGCAAGCTCAGTTTCTAAGTCTAAGGGCTTATCAGAAAGCAGCCAGTTAAGGCATACCATATGCTTCTTTTTTAAATCACCCCCTTCACCAGCAGGATATTTCTCGACAATTCTGACTGGTTCTGAGAAAAGTTTTTGAGGCTCAACCTTAGACTCATTTGGTGCTGAACTTGCATCGAACATATCTAGATACTCTGAGAGAGAAAGAGAGTGTGTAAGATGCTGCAATCCATGAAATAATTTATCATAGCCCTTAATTTTCAGATAACAATATATTATGGATGGAAATCACAAATGATCTTGGGAGTTGCAATAAACTATCTCCCTTCATAATTCTTGAATCAACTTTAATTGAAGACAATAAAATCAAGGCTTATCCTATTACTTTCATTTTATCAACTTAGGTTACAGATTTTAATTAATGTTACACAATCGTACCCTTGTTAGTCGTTCGTCCAAAATTTGCCAGTATTTTGTCAAGATGAACACTATATAGGACCTGTGGAATCCATATTATATGGAGCAGTAATTAATTTGAGCATGAACTCCACCTTCTAGAGCATGTGGCTGCTAGCTAAATCAGATGGAGTACAGAAAAATACGATTCCATTGCCAAATCACCCATACTCTAGTGTGAAATGCATATCACATCAGCTCTTTTTTAGCACGTTAGAGGTCCTACAGTTTTTTATTGGCATTTGCATAACAAGCTAATGACGATTTGAATAAAACTCTGATAGAATATGAATACATCACTAACTAGAATCCATTATCCAAAGCAATACTATAAAAAGAATTCAACAGAATCTTAAAAAAAAATGCAAACCACTTTTATTTCTCTCTTTTTTCCACTAGATCTGGAACATAAAAGGAGGGAACTAAAGCTGATAATGATTTATTTCACAATGATGTAGAAGACTCAACTGAAATTTTTCTGTAATTTTAGGTATTAATTAAAAGAATTTGAGTATCATGTAAATTGATGCTTTTCACTCTTCGCTTTTTGTCATCAAATTTTTTTTCAGACTTAGTTTTGAGCATAATTAATTTGTAATGCACAAATTCATCTTTATCTAACCATCTCATGTAAGTGACATCTTTGTATTCAATTAACAGTTATTTTATGTGCTGGGAATAATGAAATGCTATATTTTCAGTTCAAAATCTTGTTTAAACTATGTATTTAGTTAATTCTCAGATAAATTTATGGTAGCAAAAACTATAAGCATTACAATTTGGCTGCTACAAACTAATAATGCACAAATAGCAGGAATCTAAAATCCTGGTAACTATTCATGAAGCTTTTTCATTGAACTAACTTTGATATAGCTTTATATATAAGACTTAGATTTTTGAGCATATTTAATTTGCTATGCGACAAACATTCATTTCTCTTATCTAACCATCATCATGTACGTGACACTCTTTGTCATTCAATACAGTTATTTTATGTGCTGGGAAAATGAAATGCTATATTTTCAGTTCCAAATCTTGTTTAACATATGTATTTAGTTAATTTCAAGATTAAATTTATTGTAGCAAAAACTATAAGCATCTACAATTTGCGCTGCTACAAACCTTAAATAACTGCACAAATAGCAGGAACTCTTAAAATCCTGTACTATTCATCGAAGCTTCTTTCATTGAACTAACTTTCGATATAGCTTTATATATATATATATATATATATATATCATATATATACTATATATACTATAATAATAAAAGCGAAAAATTCCAATTCAAATGGAATATACTTCTTATTTCAATTACTTATTTCATCATGACCTGTCGAGGCAACCCCCCTTTTCACAACTTATATAAAAGAGAAAAAAATTCCAATTAAATGGAATTCATTTATTTCAATTTACTTTTTCACTCATGACCTGTGAGGCAACCCCCCTTTCACAACTTTCACTTTGAATCATTTCATTGGGCACATCATATCAGCATTTTGCCAAGGAACAGTGTATTTAATGCATTATTAGGAAAGGGAAAAAAAAAAGGATAGAAATAAGGGGCAGGGGGGATTTATAGCCACTTGCATATTGTTTTATGATAAAAAGATGGTATTTAGTACCACTCAAGATGCATAAACGCTCAACTGGATCATCATCTCCATAAAACCATATTCTGGCATTGCTGGGGTGGTAATATTTACGATGAAATTCCTGTAAATTTTGATCAAGAAATTAGCCAACATTCACATGTACTAGTGAGTATACAAACATTCTTTTTCATAGATAAGTGAAACCATAGGCACGAGATACATGCAAGATAACCAAATATTATTTTACAAAATAAGGCCAATAATTCAAGGATCTAGAAAAATAATGGCTTAATGGACAAACACCCAGGCATTTTCATGCCCTTTCAGTTTAACTCAATGCTTTCAATCACATCAATTTTACCCTCATTTGAAAAGTTAATTGCAATTTTACCCTAGGAAAAATTTGGAATAAAACGATGTTTGGAATAAAACGATGTAATTTTATTATTAGAAGGTGAAAAGATCAAATTGGGTCTCAAACTTATTATAACATAAAATCAATTTAGTCTTTACATTTCGATTAGAGTCCATTGGTCTCTTCAAATTTCCAAATTTGGTACCACTGCAGTGCTCTAAGTTTGAGAGGATAATCTCAATTGCCAGTGCATACAGATACACAATTTATCAGATGTCATTGTAATAACTTTTTTCATTTGCAGAAACTGAACAAAGTCCTTTCTACCCCAGCCAAAAATCATATCCAATCAGTTCCAAGCCATCAAGAAATTAGTGGCATAAGATGGCAAACCACCATTTATAAAACTAATGACTTAATTGACCAAATCCAAAAAGTTTAGCCAATTAACTCCAATTGAAATCTAAAGACTAAATGGACAATTGGATTAAGTAAAGTCCAACAGCTAATTAATAATAAAATAATTTGTTTCTATCAATTGTGACCTACAGTAAATTGCAACTCACTTTTCAAATTAGGGTAAAATTGGAATAATTAAAAGCATTGGGTAAAAATTGAAAAAGAGCAAAAGGGTTGCTTTCTCTTTTTTTTTTTTTTTTTTTTTTTTCTTTTTTTTTTTTTTTTTTTTTTTTAACCATGCAGGAGAAAGATTCAACCCAGCACCCAGGAAAAAAAAATCTCTAACAGAGTCTTCTACATAGCTTTTTTTTTTTTTTTTTTTTTTTTTAACCATTGGCAGAAGAAAGATTCAAACCCAGCACCAGGAAAAAAAAAATCTTAAACAGAGTCTTCTACATAGCACTGTTCTAAGACCAGCACCAGGCAAGAGTTTGAGTGCATAAAATGTCCTATGAGCCTTGTTGCTGTGAAAAATAAAGAACAGTGAACTAAACATATGTTGCTATAAACAATTAAAAAATCCACAAATACTTTTATTACAATCCTCCATCTGGTGAATAGAAGGGCTCATGAATCAAAAACCAAAACTTTTGCGGAAGTATCATTTATTGCCAATTTTTTTCCCATATGAAACCTTCAATTGCAAGCACCCATTTCAAAATTAGAATCAAATATGGCCAACACAAACGAAATGATTGCCAAAACATCACAAGTGTTGACAATGACTATATATTATGCACAAAATCGAAAGTGAATGATGTATGACATGGTAAATTCAGAAAGAGAAACAATATTCCCCTTTTCCTTTTCAAACAATTTATTGAAAACCAAAAGCAACATTTTAACAAATTTAATGATTACATTTTAGCAAGCATTTTCACATTTCACTTATCAAATATAAATATAATTTGCATTTGTACATGGGTCGCTTTGGCACACACCTCTAGGTTGGCCATTATTGACACCAATATTAATGTATACATTATAATTGTTCTTTTAAAAAAAAAAGATAAATATTGAGAATTGGACCAAAGTTTTGGATTTTGTAAGTCAACCCTAAAAAGAGACATCAAGTTCTAGAAATCACGCAACTGCTAGCACAATCAATGTTAAAATACACTTGGCGTGATTGGCAAAGATTAAGAAGAGTTGTCCAACTTCTTAATCCTTCAAATCCAGAAAAGAAAACAAAAAAAAAAGAAAAAGAAGAAAAGCATGTCTGTTGTATATTTTTAATAGTTTTGCAACTGAACACTAAAACATATAACAGTAACTTAATGTATGCATCGTACCTGAAATTGCTCAAACGTCAATTTAGGGATAACTTTTGGATCACCTCCACTATCAACACCATAAGTATTGTCTGGAAAGAGCGCCTGCACCAAATTAAATGTAATAGTTATCATTATTGAAAGACCAGCAGTTTGATGCAATTCTATTCTGTGTGTGATGCCTGTAAATTTTTTATTTTACTATTGAGTTACTATTCACAGCATCTAATTTTACACTTAGCTGTCAAATAAGCCAAATCTAGCTTGAATAATCAGTCATGCAAGTTGTTCTAGATCAGAAAACTAGAAATTAATCAAGGATTGATTTAATATGTACATGCAATGTCCACACCTCCTATACTGTGACGCATTGCCTAGGACATTATGTGAATTACAATAGTGGACATGTTTTATAACATTATTGCGCCAAAAGTAGATCAGCAAAAAAGAGGGGAAAGGAAAATTGCCTGCTGAGAAGTACGCCCTAATATATTATCAGGCTGGGAGTAGACACCCTTCATCTCATTCAAAACAACACCTGAAATTCGGAAGAAACAAATTAAAAAAGAAAAGAAAGAAGATGCATACAAGTTATCAGGAATCTGATCAATTCAATAGCCAGAAAAGAACACTCTCTGACTGAAGATAGCAAACGCATATACTATCCAAGTATATTTGCTAAAAAGTATAACCTTTATAAGTTATTTCTTCTGAAGGATTATTGAGCTCAAAATGCCAACCCTCCTGTTGAAAGGTCTGGTAGTCCTCTACACACTTGGGGAAGAAGACAGCATCCAGGTATACATCAACCAAGTTGTAGAAATCCTATTTTTGATAAAGCAACCATGTATTACGATCCCAATTAATGAAGAATAACACTTTTAAGGAGCAATACCATACATTCCAAGCTGTTCTTACTTTAGTGTTTGTGGAAGCAACGGGGTAGCATGTCCTGTCAGGATATGTGAATGCGTTCAGAAAAGTATGCAAGCTCCCTTTCAACAACTCAACAAACGGTTCCTTCAAAGGATACTTTCTTGATCCACATAATACACTGTGTTCCAATATGTGTGGAATCCCGGTTGAATCCTTGCTGCATTACAACATAGCAGTTAGAAACAATGAAATGATAATAAAATTAAGCAACTTTCAATCCAGAGAAACAAAATAAATGGTTTTCTTCTTTAACTCCAAGGGTGTATGCACATGCATATGGACATGTAAATGCACTACAAACAATAATAATAGCCAAGATTGAATGCACAAGAACTTTGAGTGCTCATTTCGAAAAGCTTTTATACATGAAATTGGCTTAATGGAAAGTATTGATAATTATTTATTATAAAAAAATGAAATATCATATAACCAATATTTTCACATATTGAAGACTTCATCATTATCAAATACTCAGACAAGTCCACATCTTGTTCCAATTCAACAACATAGCAACAACTCTAAAACAGTAATCATATATAACAGCCTTGGCATCAAATTGAATTAAGTCGGCTATTATACTTACGGAGGAGTACGAAAAACAATGCCAAAAACTTTATTCTCATCATCATTCGAAACCGACATGACTTCAGCACCAGTTTTCTTATGTTTAAACAACACAGCCTTTGATTTACACTCTCCAATGAACTCTTCCGATACTTTCTCAAAGCCAAGCTTCTCAGCAACCTCATTCGGCACACTACCAACATCTGCAACCACACAATTAAATAATAGAATAATAATCTTCAATATCTGATAACACTTTTCATTTCAAAATTCAAAAAAAAAAAAAAAAAAAAAAAAAAAAAAAAAAAACTGATAACACTTTTCACTTTCAAAATGTGCAAAAAAAAGAAAAAAAAAAAAAAAAAAAAAAAAAAAAGAGCTCAAAAAAATGGAAATTACAATGGAGAGGACTGATGCAGGATGGTCCGATACGCCGGCGGTTGGGGGGGGTGTTTTAGCGATAAGCAACTGAGAAGGAAGCGTTGGCGGCGGGAAAGCGGGAATAGCGTTCCAGTGGTGTCGGGAGTGCGGGAGCGTCTGGGTGAAACTAGAAAGTTGAAAACGGTAAGGTGACGAGACGGGAGGAGGAGGAGGAGGGGAGGAGGAGAAGGGTAGTAAGAGCGAGGGAAGTCTTTTAGAGGAAGTTTTGGTTTAGCAAGAGAGGAACCAAGGAAAGCGAACGGAGGAGAGCTTTTCCTCCATAATAGATCTGAGGGTTAGATAACCCTCACCAAAGCTAGCAGAGGGAGAGAGACCAGAGAGAGAAAAAAAAAAAAAAAAAAAAAAAAAAAAAAAAAAAAGAGCTCAAAAAAATGAAATTACATGGAGAGGACTGAGCAGGATGGGTGCCGATAGCTGCGGTGGAAAGAGAGGAGAAGTGTTTATTAAAGCGATAAGAACTAGAAGAAGCGTTGGCGGCGAGAGCGAATAGCTTCCAGTGGTGTCGGAGTGCGGAGCGTCTGGTGAAACTAGAAGTTGAACGGTAAAGAATGCGAGAACCGGAGGAGGAGGAGGAGGAGGAGGAGAAGGTAGGTAAAGAGCGAGGGAGTCTTTTAGAGAAAAAGAATCTGTTGCAAGCAAGAGAGGAACAAGAAAGCGAGCGAAGGAGAGCTTTTCCCTCCATAATAGATAGGGTTAGATAACCCTCACCAAAGCTAGCAGAGAGAGAGACAGAGAGAGAGGAGGAGTTGTAGAGGACTTCTGGGTTGGGTATTGGGCGTGTTTTGTCTCTTAATTGGGAATTGGCAAGCGAGGGAAAAATATCAAGAGGTTTTGTTTTAGCGAGTAAACCGCTGATGTACCTGAACCGTATGGGTTGTATTGATTGGACTCTAAAATCACATTAACCCCGCACCCCATTTTTACCCTTTTTGTTAAAATTACACTCTAATTTCAAACCGGCCAAAATTACACAATAAACAAATAATATTGACGGGTCCATACATACAACTATAGTTAGTTAACATAGGATATGGTTAACAAAAACGGTGCGTATCAATCCTTCGTTATTTTTCCTCTTTCTTCATCCTTGATCCAACATTAGGACTTGCAAAGAGTTGGAAATAATTCCAAACACTAAAAGTACTATATCCATCATCTCAAAGAATCAAACTTTTTTGAAATGATTAGTTAACAACCAATAATTAAAAAAAAAACTAAAAAATCATAAATATAAAAACTCAAAAGTCATTGTAATTGAATAAACAATTAAAACGAAACAAATTTCAAGAAAAGTCAAAAACAAATACTCCAAAATCTCTAGTTGTCTAACAAAAAATGCGAAAAAGATTGTAATTCAAGTAGATCCTACATAACTAAATTAACCCTCCAATGCAAAACCCAGAAAATCTCACATAAAAAAGAATGAAAAAAAGATAAAAAGAAAAAGCTCACTAACTGCAATAATTCTCAAAATAGAATAAATTGATAATATTATCCATGCGATTTCCAGTAAAATGAGTGGATATAGAATCAAAAGGTAAAGACAAATGTCAAAACCTATAAATTTAATCTCACATGAACCATCACAAATACAAAATAGTTATACAAGAAAAACAATTCTTTGATTTTGGCACCAGAAAACACTTAATTCATTCATTGTTGAAATGATTAAAGCTTTGACTCATCTCAGTAGTGGATTCCATCTCAATTCTCAGACCTTTGCTTTAAAGAATTAAACTAGCAGAAACGATAGACTATACCCAAATCAAAAAGAACCCTAAATTACTTGAAGTTTACATGACCCAAACAATTTTGAAAAAGAAAGAGAGACCAAAAGAGAGAGATGAGAGAGTTGCATGGATCTAACTGTGGTTCCATGATAGAGAGAGAAAGTGGGAAGGGAGATCGATGAGGAAGAAAAGAGGGGAGAAAGGACAATAATGAAACGTTGCGTTTTGTGTTAACCCAACTCAAGTGCATGTATGAGGCCTACAAATATTATTTGTTTATTGTGCAATTTTGACCAGTTTGAATTTAGGGTGTAATTTTAACAAAAAGGTGAAATTAATGTGTCTGAGGGGTTAAGGTCACTTTAGGGTACAATCAATACAACTCATAAAGTTCAGGGTATATCAACTGGTTTACTTTGTTTTAGTGTGGTTGGGAAAATGGCCAAGTCTTGGGTTTTCATTTATCAGAAAAAGAAATACTAATAAACAAAATTAGGGTTAGGGAGGATAATTTAAATACGAGAGAATTTTTGTGTTGTAGGCAATTGGGAAAGTAAGGCGTGATTTGGTTAAAATGACCTATTTTTCATAAAATATAATTCTCTAACAAAATCATTTTCTAAGAGGTATAATCTATCAATAGTAATTTATTAAAGCCGATTTTCGTATGCTCTTTGTACTCTTTGTAGCATGTAGTTCATCTTACGTTTCCAAAAACCCTAATTCCTTGTGAGCCAGCTTTCATATTAAACCCTAAAACACATCCAACCTTTCTCTTCCTATTACCTTTTCTTTTCTTCAGCCATATCCTTTCCCCATACTAGACCTAATCTCATAAGGTGGAACACCATTTCTCAAGCTTATCCCTTGATGCTGATGCTGAGGAAGATGCATATCTTCAAGTTTTAGCTCCTTTGACGGCAAAACTTATGTCCTATGAAATTTGCCTAGTGGGTATGTTTATTACATATAGCTCAATAAAATACTAGGTAATGTGCTATACATTCGCAGATTTGTGGCATCCGCTTGGTAGTGTGGATATCTCTGATCTGAGTGCAAAATGACTCTTATTCAGATTCTTTAACCAAGTAGATTTTGGTAAAGTTGTTGAAGGGGCCCCATGAACCTTTAATCATCACTTGTTGGCGTGGAGTCCAATGAAGGATGATGAGGATCCCTTACATGTTCTTCTTCTATTTTCGAAATTTTGGGTGCAAGTTCATGATATTCAACATCGTTATATAAATGAGGAGATGGCAAAGGCTATTGGTAACTTTGTGGGGGAGTTTATTCAGTATGATACCAGACTTATCTCCTCCTTGTACAATAAGTTTATGTGTATAAGTGTGCGAATTGATATCCAGAAACTATAGAGAAGGAAGAAGAAGATAGTGGACTCAAATGGTGCTGCATTTGATGTCCAGTTCCATTAAGAAAGGTTGCCGATATTCTGTTATTTATGTAGAAAGTTGGGGCATATGACTCGTTTTGCAATCTCCGGTTAAGCCACAAGAAGGAGGAGTTGGTAGCAATCTGAGATGATCGTATTAGAGTATCGGCAAAGTGTTCGATTCAACCACAGAATCCATGGTTACATAGTCATAATAATCAAGGACCCCATCGTGTTGAGCCTGTTTCTAATGGAGGAGGGAATGTTGTACTGTATTCGATTAAAAAGCACAGTATTTTTATTTATAATTTTATGGTAATATGTTGTTCCACAATAACGAAGTGGGAAACCTTAGGGAAACAGATAATGCACTGACCGAGTATGAAACATACATGGGCTTAGAGGAGGATGTGTGTCTTATAAAACCCGATGATAACACCTAGAAACAATAATCATACCACCAATACTGGCATTTCTTTACCAAAGGATTTGTCTAATAGTTCTATTGTCACTTCTCAACTAGTGATTTCGAAGATATCGGCCGATCCTATGAAGCGGGTTGGTCGAAAGCCATGAAGTTGTTTAGCTGGAACTATCAAGGGCTTGGCAACCCTTGCATAGTCAATGTTCTTAGGGATTTTCCTTAAGTTATAAGCTAGATTGGGTGTTTTTAATGGAGATATTGGTGAATGGTACTAGAATGGATGAGGTTCGCAGGTCACTTGGTTTTAACAATTGCTTTACAGTCAATAGCATAGGGAGAAGCTGAGGTTTAGCTTTTTTGTGGAACAATACTATTAAGTACTCAATTATGGGATATTCACAGAACTGAATTACTGGAGTGGTGTCTTCTAGTGATCGACAGTGACGTATAATAGGGTATTATGGTATATCGGATAGGAATCGTAGAAGAACCTCATGGAATCTTCTCCGAGCCTTGGCAAATAGGGATGATCGACCATGGCTAGTTGTTGGAGATTTTCATGATTTAATATCAGAAGATGAAAAAATTGGAGGTAATCCTTACCCACGGTTTCTGGTGACTAGGTTCAGGGAAGCAGTTGGGGCTTATGGGCTTTGTGACCTTCCTGTATCAGTTATAATTTTATGTGGAGCTTGAAGTGGGATAATTTGATTATAACGAGGGATAGACTTGACAGAGCTATGGCATCGACGAGTTGGTCTAGTATTTTTAATTTTGCCATTGTCAAAGCTCTTGTTGCTCCAGTTTCAGATCATGACATTCTGCTGGTTGAAACAAATGCAGCGATACAGATTAGGGGAAATTGTAGGTTTCGGTTTGATAACAGTTGGCTCCTTGATGATGAGCTGGGGTCAATAGTTGAGAAGGGCTGGGTATCTGACATAGGTGTAGGCATAATGGCTAAACGTGATAATTGTATGGAAGTGTTACGAAGTTAAGGTTAGAATACAAACTCAGATTTTAGAGGAAAAAGCGGTGTATTAAGAATTTGCTGGAATTAGGGAAGGAATATATAGGTTGGATAGATGAGTTTCGACTTAAGGAAGAATGGAGTACTTCGCTTACACAGGAGGACATTCATAGGAGACAATTTGCTAACCAGTTCTGGATTCAATGTGGGGATAAAAATAGTAAATTCTTCCATGCTAGGATTAAAATTAGGAGGTGAAATAATGCTATAACACGATTGTGTAATGAATATGGAGAATGGGTAACAGATAACTCGACTATTCAGCAAATGTTTTTAAGTTATTTCAATTCCTTGTTTGCAAATTCACTGTCGGATAAAGAGCAAGTCCTAAATCTAGTCCAAACAAAAGTCTCAGAAGAAGATAACAGCCCTTTAACTACGATGGTAATGTAAGATGAAGTGAAGGCAACTGTGTTCCAAATGCATCCAGATAAGGCCCCTAGGCTGGATGGATCAAATCCAGCCTTCTTTTAGAAATTTTGGCCTGTTATTGGTCAAGATATTGCAGAGGCATATTGCGATTGGCTTCAGACATGTACACTTCCTGATTCTTTATCTGATACTTTGATATTGTTGATCCCCAAATATGAGAACTGATAAGTGTTTATTTTATAGTATTTTTTAATATAGTTTTTATTAGAATTTTAGCAAGTTTTATCACTTTGATTTGATTTTAAATTCATTTTGGTATAATTTGTTCAAAGCTTCCTTGAATCTTAACCCACTTGATCTAAGAGAAAATTGAAAATATGAGAAACTGATAAGTTTTATTTATAGTATTTTTTTTAATATAGTTTTTTAATTAGAATTTTTAGCGTAAAGTTTTTATCACTTTGATTTTGATTTTAAATTCATCACTTTGATTTGATTTTAAATTCATTTTGGTATAATTTGTTCAAAGCTTCCTTGAATCTTAACCCACTTGATCTAAGAGAAAATTGTAGGAATTTAGCATAGAAAAGAACATTACAAGGCAAGATACTCAGCCTCCAGCACACCCAAGCCGTGCTAGAAAGCACAACCGTGCTACAAGCTAAGGAAATCAAAGGAAGAGTCAGGAGTAAGCACGGCCTGGGTTGTGCCAAAAAGCACGGCCGTGCCCAAAAGAGGATCAAGGCGTGTCAAGTCTAGCACGCCCATGACAATTCCAGCTGGGAAGGACAGAAACAATCACGCCCCAGCCTGTGCTAAATTGCACGCCCATGCCACAAAGATCCATCAGGGTGTGCTTCCCTAGCACACCCCGTGCTCCACCAGCCAAACTTCCAGACTTAAGCACGCCCCAGCCGTGCATAATGGCACGCCCGTGCTTCGAAGGCAGAACTAGCGTGGCAGAACTTAGCGTGAACTAAAAATGCAAATCTAATCTTTTCCTCACACGGGCTCGGCCTCGGAGGGTTTCCTAAACGTTACTAACAAGACCTAGACCTATTTTTGAGAGAAAGGGAGTTCTCAATTAAGAAAGAATCCAAGGCCTAACAGTACATTTGATTCTCCATAGAAGATTTTGCACTTAATAAGGATTCTATTTCCTTAAACGGGAATAGGATTTGCTTCAGGAGCTTCTTATAAAGAGGGAAACTTTTCATTTATAAGGATCCCGTTTTTGTGCTATTTTCCTGCATAATTTCTCCTCTCTCTCAAAAAGGACTTCAAGCATCCAAAGGTTGTGCCAAGATTCAAGGAAGCATACCACATACGCTGATTTGATCTATTTTCTATCTCTACAATCTCATCTATATTTTTCTTTTCTTGTTATTTGTTTAAGGTATGATGATTGATTTAAGTTTATGACTGTAGTTTTATTTAATTATTATGTCCATAAACTCTTAATATTAGGGATTTGAATGTAACTCAATTAATTCGATTCCAATTAGATAATATTAGATTCATTTTTCATTATGGTCTTGTTATAACTTTATTATTGTGCTTAAAGTTCAGACAGAATTCTGTCCCTGGATTGAATTTATTTTTCATAATCACTATTGGAAGAAGGTTTTTGATTATGAAAAAGATATTAAGATTACTTGAGCAATTTAATAACTGACGCGGAGAGCTATATGGTTTTGACTCGAAGGGGGGTTTTTTCATTAAGTTTAATGATCATTAGGTTATGACTTCACAAAAAACAACCACAAACACCAAAAGATTTTCTGATTATGTTGATTTCATATTGGGAATAGATAATTAAACTAGACTTTAAAAATAAGACTACAACTACATCGGCGAGAGCTTTGTTAGTGATTCTAGGGCTGTTTCTCCTACTTTGGACAATTAAATTGATTAATGAACTAATAGAATTAAGTTGGGTTAGAATTAGTGAAATCAATTCCCTAGTTAGGTCTAAAATCCCTGATTTCTTGTTCACCTAAATTTTGCTGAATCTCTTTTTCTGTTTTTTATTTTCAATTTATTTTCCTTACATCAATTCTTCTCTTGATATCGTTTTAAATAATAATAGGTTTAACATTAATTTTTTGGTTACTTGATATACAATTCCCTTGTATGGAATACGTTACTCTCTTACTCTTATATTACTTTGTTGCGAATTTCGCTTACACTTGCCCGAAAAATTACTGGTCAAGAACCCCTTGATTGTTAAATTTTCGCCCTAATCTCATTAGTAAATTAACTTATATAAACATTATGTCTAAGATTACTAGCTAGGCTAACATATTTGAAAAAGAATTTTACCAACTATTATTTCTGAAGATTCCCGGTTTGCTTTTGTCTTAGGCAAATTAATCATTAATAATGTTCTTGTTGTATATGAGATGTTACATTAATATGAGACGTAAGGTGAGTTGGTTGGGGTGGACACGGTGGCACTGAAAAGGTGGATATTAGTAAAAGCGATATAATTAGGGTTCAACTAGGAGTTTTTGGTGAGAGATATTGATTGATGAAAATTGGTTTTCTTGATATGTGCGTTAGACATGGATGGTGATGCGCCAATTACTTTGGTTAAATAGTCTGGTACTTTGTTAAGGATGTTGAGGTTAGCCTGTTATCCAGTAGAGGCCTCCGGCGGGGGATCCCCTTCCCCTTTTTATTTTTTGATTTGTTGTTGAGGGTCTTTCTTCTTTATTTTTCAGAGGCTAAGCCGGCAGGGGCTTGCATTTCATGGTGGTTCGGAGGTAGTAAAGTGCCATAGGAATTTTCCCACATTTTAATTTGCAGGACAATTCTTTGTTTTTCTTTCAAGCAAGATGTTTTTGAGCGACAGTGGTAAGCATATATTATTAAGTCTATGAAATTGACTTCTGGCTAATATAGTTTAATTTCCAAAAATCGCAGTAAAATGTTTAGTTCTGAGTATTACTTGATACGTTTAGGTTCCCACATTTTCAAATTTTTTTGGGGGTCCATGATTTTCTTTAGAAGGGGGGATATTTTAGACTCCCAATCGCTATTGAGGTAGAAATAAGAGAAAGAGTTTTTTAATTTTTTAAGAGATAGTTATGTCTTAGCAAATTACATGGGGTGGGCTAATAAATTCTTTCTTGTTGCATAGGCAGGGGGTCTCCTTCAAACTCGGTGGCCCCAAGCAACTCCCCCTCCTACTACATGAGTGTTTTTTTTTTTTTTTTTTACTTCTTGTTAGGCATGTGTGATGAGTTTTTAAAATTAATGAATCGTTTTTAGTGGGGTTGGGAAGGCAAGGTGGAAGGGAAGGGTGTGCAGTTTGATTATCATGGGATTAGAATTTGTGGGCTGGAAACGGGAGGGAGGGATGGGGTTTTAAGGGACCTCCTTTTAATTTTTGGCGATGGTTAGAAAAAAACCCAGGGTGGGATTTATTTATTGAACTCAACACTCCTTTATTTATCATGTTTTCAAGCTTAAATAACCTTTTTTTGGACTGGGGAATTTTTCTGTAATGCATGCATCTATACCGCGTTCAAATCTCTGACCTTCTTAGTATCGTGCCGGCACGTGTGTGCGATATAGAGTTCTCAAAACAATTTCTCTCCAGTTATGCAGCGCTCTCACCAACTCAGCATATTGCCGTGACAGCCGAGCTCTCGTGCTGTTGTGACCGCTCTCTAGTGGTAATATACTCTATTTATATCCTTTTAGGAGGGTAAGCTCATGAAGGAAGTTTATTAATTCGGATATGAAAGGTTTCAATGAGGAATTGTTGGGTGGTGAGCAATAGGTGTCGCTATCTATAGTGATACAGCTCTACTATGTCGTATCTATCCGCCTCTCTGCCCTAGAGAGGTAAGGACTATTTTTAGAGATCCTCTTATTTGATCGCGTCTCAGAGAAAGACCCACATTATTTGGGTATGCTTGTGTTAGCAGATATTAGGTCTTTTTTAATTGTTCAAGTCTTAGGTGTCTTAGTTGCCCTAACGGTTTATCACCTATGTACTTATTAGTGGGACATAATCTCCGTGTTGTGTGTGCTCCTCCTCTATATAAATGAGCGTGTCCTCTGAATTGGAACTCTATTACCCATTCGTACTATATAAGTGTGAGATTAGGGTATATGATGCCGTTCACATCTCTTAGTAACTTTTCTATCTTTGTTTTTATTTACCTCTTTCATATTTTTAGTGGATTCCAATTTTTCTTGGGGTTCAATTGAAGGTTTAAATCCTTTCCTCCATTAATAATTCATATGTGTAATTATGGAATTGATTTTTACTTTTCAAATTTTATATATTGTTATCTAAAATATTTCTCATGATAGGTCCATTAATCGACTCAAAAACACATGTTCAATAAAGACTATCCTTCCTGGATTATTCATCTTATTGAGGATTTTATTATAGGATAAGTAGAATTTTGAGCAGAATGTGTACCTTAATCCACGGACGGCAAAGTACTTGACTTCCACTTTTGTCGGTACTTCCTCTTTCTTTTTTTGTCAGGATGGGTAGTCGGAGTTGCTCTTTCAGTAATTGAATATGCTTTAAAAATCCCTTGGGGTAGACTTTGTACTTTCCTCTTCTACTGCCTCCCATCTCTTTAATGGTCCATCAGATTTTGGATTCCTAACGGGCCAATTTGAGAGTTTTCTTCAACAAATGTTTCTTTCCCATTTCTTCTTATCATATAACTCATATGCATTTTCTAAAATTCTGGCTGGGTGCTTCTCCATTCGCAAATAGTTGAACACAATTTCCTCCTCTAACTTTTAACGGTAAGCTTTCCTTCTATTCACATATATCGATTCTCTTTTTGGTGGCAAGAAGGGCGTCAATCCAGAATGATTTAAGAATGTGTAACGTCCATTCATCCATTTCCAACACTAAAGTCTTTCAGAATATTAAAACCATTTGAACCTTAATCAACAACATTCTTCGACTACTCTAATTGCCATATTTGATTGATCGATCTTGGCGAGTTTGCAAAATTACCTCTGGAGGAGCACTTCCAATTTCTTAATGTTCAGCTTCTTTGAAATTGACGAGGATAAGCTTACACTTCCTTTAAGATTCACTAGGGCTTTGTCAATCTTTCACAGCTAAACTATCACGATTGGGTCTATTTTGAAAACTATCGGGGACCTTTTAGTTTTTTAGGTGGTTAATTTATTCATGAATACACAAGCACTGCAATTTCTTCCAGTGAGTTGCCCCACTATTTCAAATTCTCCCCATTTTTTCTTCTTTTCTTTTGTTTATATTCTCTTCAGAAGTCTGCATATGCTGGCATGTCTGAGTGATCTGACAGGAACATTATTGTGTAAAGGAAAAGATGTCGACCTAGCAAAATATATATATATTCTCTAAAAAGCTCTCGCGCACTTATGAAATATATTGATTCCGTGCTCGGCCGCTCATGCCACAGATATTTTCTCATTGAAAATTGGAATTGGAGTTCCGACAGCTTTCATCCTTCTCTGTGGCTTCTTTCTTCTTTAATTCCTGTTTTAGTCTTCTTCCTATTCTTTTTTCTCCTTCCTGCACTAGGCTTAGATATTGTCTCTAAAGGATCCTATCACCCTCTTTGTTCAACTATGCTTTCCCTTTGTGGTAAGTACTTTGCCGCTCTCTGTATCGGTGAGCTCTCAAATCCTCCATATCATCTCTCCTCAAAGTCCGACTTATCTTCCTCAGCGTCTGGTGGTGGCCTCCTTTTGGAATTTGGAATAGTTGACAGATCATGCGAGACCGATGATATACTGAGGTTTACATACGCATAATCTACGCTTTGTACTAGTCTGTCGCGGTGAACGGCGAGATAGCCGAGCGAGGCTGGAGCGACTACCAGAATGTGAGTGAGAAGTGGGGGGAGGGCGGGGTGGGCCCGGCGGTCGTCGGGGAAGGTACTAGCAGTCGGCGTGGCGTGGAGATGCGGACATCGAAACGAGCATGTCCAAGTGTTGCCTCAGCGTCACATAGCTGAACATGTACGTGTACTCAGGAAAAAAAAAAGAAAACCTCATGGAGGCGCGTAGTCTGATGGTGGGCGTTGCCCGCTGGCGCGCTACTGGGTGAGAGAGGCCGCGTGTGTGGGTTGAAGGGGGTCGGAAGGCGGAGGGGCGGAGGCGCATTTGAGGTTCCATCATCTTTTTGCGTGAGTCGGTAAGTTGGTCGACTTTCTCATTTAATGGACCTGATAAGTTCGCCTTGTTGCATCTGCTCTCTACTTCTTACTCTGCGGAAAAATGTCAAGTATGGCCTCAAGCTGGACGTAGGATTTTATAGGGTTGTGGTTTGGGTGGATTTTTTTGATTAAGGGAGGAAGTATTTGGCTTTTGGAAGTGGTGGTTTGATCTGCGAATTGTTAGTCAAGGTATCTTTTAGGAGGTGGATTCCGTTGGTTCGACAGAAAAAGTTTGTATGATTTCTCACGTTCAAAGTGTTGTAGGTCATTTTGAAATGGGTTTCCGTGAGTCTAGGTAGTAATTATTCTTGAATTCATAATTGGCTTTCAGTTATTCCATACTAACACTCCACACTTGTCATTAACCAATATTTTGCAAAACTTAGCATCATTTTAGCGGAGGTTATTACTGCATTTACACTTAAGCTGTCCAATTTTCTAGGCAAGCGCATTAAAACTTGGCAGTCAAAAGTGTCGATCATCTACACCTAAAAGTATATGCTACCTTTCTTTGTTGCACCTCTCTCCTCGTTTCACCGATAGCTACTGTGCCATTCCTTTTTCATATAATCCATAATGCTTTATGAATTCTCTTACTTTAAAATGAAATCCAACATGCAATAGCATCTAAGGAGACACTTCGTTGTTTGGTGTTGGCTCCATCATAGGAATTGCACGTTAGAGCTGGACTTCTCAATTTCTGTATGTTGGCATTAGCATTGGAAGGGGTCTTTGGATCTTCCACAGGCTTCGTACAACGTGCTCGTCTTCCTCTCATTCGAACAATTGGATATTTCTTCCTTAGGCCTCGTAGTTTACTACGCCGAGAAATATATTCGAAGAAGAGCTTTATCAATTTCATTCCAGGTGGTTGATGATCTAGAAAATTAGAATGTAACTGAAGGTTCTTGCTCGTATTCTTACGTAATTGAAATGGGAAATTAAGCCTCAAATCTAATTGCTTTCGTCCGATGCGCATTTATTCAATGTGTCACCAAATATCTCCAGGAATTGTGGCGATTGAACATTGGATCTTCTTTCTTGGTAGTTCCTGCAAATTTGCTATTGTTTGCACTATAGAAATTACAGATGGCTTGATCTTGAATTTTTATGCGCTGCTATTTTAGCGGTCCCCGATAGTGGTTATTGCTTCCTGTTCGGGCATTAGGAACCATTTAAATCCCACCAAAGTTCTCTCTTCGGCCCATCCGTTTTCAGTTTACTTGCTCTCAAAATTTATTGATTCGATTCTCTAACATAATTTTATTCCGGGAATCTCGACGGGTCGCTTTAGTTCGTTTATGTTCTAAATTGAGGTATGCACTTAGGGTCTTATCGATATTAGGCCGTTGTTTTCTTCTTTTTTGATACCTCGAATTCTTCTCTGGTTCTCCAAGGGCGAGCTGGTTCTTTTTAATTTCTTAGTCAAGGATGTATCATTTTCTGCGCTTCTTATCTTTTAGCATAAAAAGATTAGTTGCTAAATAATGAGAAAAAGAAGAAGTTTTGGTTTTCGAATTTAAAAAATTTTAAATAAAGAAGTAAACTTTAAATTAAATAAAAAGGGAAAATGAAATAAAATAAAATGGAATATCCGAAATATTAAAATAAAGAAAAGACTTTAATTGATCTATATTATTATTTACTATTTTTTTGTCTTTTTCGAAAATTTAATTTTAACAAATTAATTAAAAGGGGAAAATAAAATTTAGATGATTAGAAAAAAAAGAAACGGGATATTTTGTCCCGAAAATGAGTGTTAAATAAAACAAAGAACTTTAATATTATATGTATATAGTATATGTTTTTGAAATTTAAAAAATAAAATTAAACTATTATAAGTATAACATACCTACTTTGCTTAAGAAGAAGAAAATATTATCTATTTGATTTTTTTTTGTTTTTTTTTATGAAAATAAATTCAAAACAAAGGATTTCTAATTTAAATTGTCTATTCACAATTAAGATTGATAATCTATTATAGGCACCAGCTCGACACGGCGCCAAAACTTGAGTTGCGGATTGAGAATTTGTTTCGTAAGTGCAACGTTGTCGACACAAGTAGTAAAAAGATTATCGTCCCACATGGGATTTTAAGGAAATGGACTATTTAATTTCAAATCAACCAAAATTATTAGGAAGTATCGGCTTGGTGAGAAGCGTTTAAACTAGTTACTAAAGTGAAATTAAATAAATACAATATTAAAATTAGCAAGTTTTGAGATAATTCAAAAGTAATTTTTTTCGAGGCAATCAAAATTTGGTTGAGACCAAAACTTTAGCTATGGAGATATCTATTAATTCTAGTTGCCAAATCATTGAACAGTTTAAAGGTGTCCAAAGATATCCTCTCTCCGAGTTTTAAATGGATTTAAAAACTACTGTGACAATTCTACTCCGCCGGGAGACCGGATCTTCACTAATAGGCTACCTCACTCTATAATAGGAATCGATCGTGACGAGAACATGCACATACGATAGACTCCACCCAGACTCTCTCGATATTAAGTTAAATTGGCACAATTATTAAAATTACTATGCCAATTTACTCTCTAGTAGAACACGGAGCTAGACTCTCCATATTATATATAGGGTATACTTGCGCGTCGTAACGTGACTGTTAATTATTTTTACCCTCAAAGAACTTAGACTTTAAGATCTAAAATTTTAGGTTTAATATGTAGATTCCCAATTTAACCTTTCGTTAATTTTCTCAATCTAAACAAGTAGATCTAAATCATGCTTGGCAAATATGGGAACCGACATACTCACAGTTTTAAGTTCACACACATTAAAATCAGGAAATATAGGCATCTCAAAATAAATTTTAACTATTTCAAGGTTGCATTTTTTAACAACTTAGAAAAATTCATTGAACTACATTGAAGTTTAGTCGTGCATTATTACCAAATATAAAATCCAATTAAATAACACAAAAGGAATAAGAGGCAGAATTAATAACAACTTTGGAGTATATTTTGATGTGTTTGTCTTTTTGTTGCCCCACACAGTCCAACATTGGTTGTAAAATAGCTTCTACTTCTGTTCTTTTGTTGTTGTAATAATTCCAATGGCTAGCTGTCTGTCCTATATTATTGCTCTCTTAATCCAATCCTTTTTGTGTCGGAAACCCACCAAAATCTTCATCTCATTCTTTTATATTAGTGTTTTCGGGTTTGGTCCACTTCGACTCTTTTGCACTGATTTTCTGATTTGTTTACTGCCCAACTTTTGGAAAAGAAATTGATAAATGGTATAATTCCAAAAATCAGACTACATTGGCACCTCCAAACGGTTGCAAGATACTAGATAATTGTCAAAATGCTCAATTTTGCAGGGTTTACTTTATTGCAGGTGGTCCCAATTTATTCCACTTGGGCTTTCTCTTTCTTTGACTAAATGTCTCTTGGGCTATTTAGCTGGTTGGATAGTTCCGCGTATTGACTATTCCTCGCCGAACGCTGAATACTCTGTTGGCTCGGTCCAATACTGCTTATATGTATGTCAACCCAGAGGGGCGGTCGCTTCGCTCTGTATTGTCTGCTATTCGTACACACACTATAAGACTTTTTCCTCTCACTTAGTAAAACAAAATACAGTATTTCTAAGATTAATCTCCTTGCGCGGAAAAATAACAGAACTCTTTGTAAAAATAGGTTCTTATTGATTAGAACTACCCTAACAATGTTCTATTCAGAAAAATAGAAAGACTCTTCTGCGAGGTGCAGCTATCAATTAGAACTGCTTCACAATGTCTATATTTCAATTTATCAGAACTGCTTTTATGATGGAAAGCTATTGTTAATTAGAACCTTCCTCATAAAGTTTAGAAAATCATAAATAAGATAAGTGAGAGTACATTTACTTGAAATTCTGAATTGCTTTACAAAGCTTCAATAACAATGTTAGAAAAATTGCATTAGAAACCAAATAGGTGTGAAATATACTAAAACATAGGAAGAACACCGTTTAAGAAGCTTCGGTATATTCAGTTGATCAAAATTCACAGAGTTCGCTAAATGGTGTCAGAGAAGATAAGGACTTATTACGTTTTCAGAACATCAAAACCATTTAAAACTTAGCATTTTCTCGAGGCTACGAACAGAAGTGTGAAGTAAATAGTATCAAGCCAAAAAACTTCAGAAATTTAAAGAGCATCAACACAGTGATTTATAGTCTTCGGCACTAACTCGCCTACCATTCCATTCCCCAAGACTCATCTTTGAGATCCCTCAACTATGTAATCATCTTTGTTTCTGAAGGATCGTAAGAGACAAAGCCAACACGCTACAAGGCAATAAATCAAACTTCGTCATTTCACCCTTTCTATGTCCTACTAAGATTTTGCCAAGGTTCTAGTTAACCTCCACCCCCTTTCTGCTTTTGTCAGAGTACAGGCAACTTCAATTCAAGACAATTAGAATGCTCTCTCACGAAGAAGGTTCGTTTAGGATAACTCTTTACAATAGGCTTCTCACCTAAGCTATTACACCCAAATGTTTATCGAACTAGAAACCTGGCTCACTAAAGATTACATAAATCTTAAAATAGACAGTCAGACATGCAATATAAGCACCGAGGAATAGTTTGTTGAGCATTAAGAAAATCCATTTTCGAAACAGAACTGTTTTTTAAAAGAAAGTTGTTATAATAAATTCTTTTATCTCTTTTAAAAGATAACGTAAGTATAAAGACTGAAAAAGAAATAAGGGGAGGTAGAGAGTAAGTTTTGAGAGATAAGATATGATTCAATAAGTGAATCTCTTAAATGGAAAACTTCTTTTTCCAATGTTTTCAGAATTTTGAAAACGCTTTTTCATGGAGAGGGTTCTGTGACTCTCGTTTTTTCAGAAAGTTTAAAAAATCTCTTTTTCAAATTTTGAATATTGTCTTTCATATCTAGAAGATACGGAAATCTTTGTTACCAAAAACATTTTGAGTCAATATTCTATCTTTTGCGTAGTAAATAAGAGACAATCTTTTCTTTCCTCTAAAATTAAAGATTTTTTCAAAAGTAAATATTTTTTCCGAAAAGACTTTTTCTTACTAAAACGGAAATTAAAATAAACGATCTTTTCCTTTCATTCTTAGGTAAGAAGATAGATCAGATTCTTAGATCTTTTCAAAAATTCCGAAATTGAAGTTGCATAAGATCTTTAATTCGCTTTCTATTCTATTTACCAAAATTGTTTAGAGACATAGTCTCTTTAATTTAGGTAATATTTGAACATTCTCGAATCTTAAAGAAGAATTTCGAAAAACAATTTTTAATGAAAAATCAAGGACGAAAAGATTTATTTGAAGGAACTATTTTCGAAAAATAAACTTTGATGAGGGAAAATTGGTTTTTGTGCTATATAGATTGAATGTTCTCCTCTATCTTACAATGAATCTTTAAAAATACTAACACTAGGGTCTCTTCGAATTGTCTATATCTTTGGATTTGTAGGACTTGCCTTGTTCATTTATTACTTATCCATATGTATTCTGCATTCAATATTATTAGCAAATAATCATAATTTAATTTATTTGTGAATTTTAATCCTTCACAATTTCGAGACATGAATTTGACCCTTGAGAACATCTCTCCCTTTTTTGATTTGATGACCCAAAACCAATAATTTAGCAAACATAACATGTGCTCCCCCTAAATTTTATCCATAGAACAAATTATTAAGTTTCTAAGTATTGCCATATATCTACTATGAAGCCATTCAAACATGTCACTTTATGATCCCCTGAATAGGTTTGCATCCAAGTAATTATGAAATTATAGAATAAGGAAAAACCATTTACGACACTGATATTAGAACTTAGGCAACATAGAACAGATTATTTCTAAGTTCTTTATAAATCAGAAGACATTGAATTGGTCAGAGCATTTTAGAAGTAGAAATAGAAACTGATATTTAGAAATAGAACAAAAATCTTTAAATCTAACCTGCAGAGGCATACGTGAGAACAGAATCAAGTCTAAAGACTAACCATCAGTTCATACTGTAAAATTATCAGCTCATAAATAGAAAGAAATAACACAGATAGAAAATAATAAGCAATGAGATGTACATACTTAAAGTTCCACATATTAGCAGAGTACGTACTTAACCATTCAAAAATCTTGTGTTCTCCCCCTTTTTTGTTCATCATATAAAAGGCGTTAGGGAAGAATCACGAGCACATTTAAGAAAAAAAAAAAAAAAACATCTAAACAAAGTCTCCAAACGATATAACCTACAAAGTCAAAAGCAAAATATATTGATTTTCACAACACAAAAAGAAAATCAGAGGAGTTTGGAGTCAGTTCTTACGTCTCTTTTAGAAACTTCTGAGAATTTGAGCAGGACAGTGGTTTCAATAGATGCTTTCTGGGTCACTTAGAAAAGAAGGTGCAATGGGGCTTTCTTCCATGAAGCCTTAATAGTTTACCCCAGTGTGCTTACTTTCTTTAAGTTTCTCTACGGCAAGAGTGTAGGGATGTTCCCTTAAACTTTAGAGTAGCTAAGCTTCCTTTCATTTAACATCTTTCATTCTTTCACAGGATCCGATGAGAGACTGATTTATGTTTCAATCCAGTCTTGCAATGTTTTATTGCCTCATCACAGCTCCTTATTATGATCTTCTATAAAGCTTCTTTTTTCCATTTTCTTCCATAGCTAGTTCTCTCTCCTTTGAGCTGATTAAAGGCTTTAGATTCCTTTTTTTCAATTTTGACCTAGTTTGACCTGTCCTTCTTCACTTAATTCCAGTTTTTTTCTGTTTTAGCATCACCTGGTTTTCTTTCTTATTTTCTTCTCCTTTTTCTACCTTCTCAGACTTCCTTTTTCCTCTTCTGGTTTCTCCCCTTTTTCTTTTTCTAATTATGCCTTACCTTCTCAGACGATTGTTCTCCTTCTTTTTTTCTTATTCTCTTCCTTACTTTTTCCTCTTCTAATTTTCTTTTCTTTCTCTTCTTTTTTCAATTTCTCTTTCTTTCTTCCATTCTCTGTTCTTCTAAAAACTTACCTTTTTTCTCTTCTTTCTTCATCCTTTTCTCAACCCTTCTCTTCTTTCTTTTTCTTTCCTCTTCTTTTCCTTTTCTTCTTTTCCTCTTCATCTTTCATTTCAATGACCACCACTGTCTAGGCTTTAAAACATTGCAACCATCACTTTCATTAAATTTCAAACATTCAGAAGCTCAAACATGGTGTTAAGTACCATTCCATAGCGGCAGTTTCGTTAGGGTTATCTTCTGCTTTTGTCAAAGATGGGTATGACATAGGTTTGAAGGGTTTCTTTCCTCAACTATGTGCCACTAATGCACCATTTCAACCTGATCCACATATTCAAGTTTGAAGCACTTTTGGGAATAAATATAATGCACAATCAGTTTGTATTTAGCCATTTCATTGGCTATCCGTTCCAAATTTTTTTGAGCATTCAAATAACACCCTGCTTATCTACAGAACCCCTCTTTAACAATATTTTTCTTTTCACAACATCTTCCTTTTTGTAACTTCACATAACCCTAGAATATCCTTAAATTTTCGTTACCTAGACCCAGTATTGGCAAATTATACAAATTTTTGCTCAGTCAGCCTAATGAACGTGATTCACCCTTCAAGTTTTACAGAATCGACTCTGTTATCCACTAATCTAAAGAGAACATAAGAACCTTTGACTAAATTCTCAAACATGGCTGTTAATGACAGAAAATCCATCACTTGAAATCAAAGAGTTCCTTGAAGTTAAACTTAGCATTCCAGAAAATTTTCCCCAAACAATGAACAATAAGGAACGGCGATGAGAGATATTTGGTGAAAGAACATAATTTCCTTTGTGCGGCCCTAGCTATTGTTTCTTGAAGGGTTTGCCAATTTTTCCGTTTTTTCTTCCTTTGATTCTTCAATGACTTTTCTGTTCTTGACTCTTTTGCTCACTATTTTCTGTGATAGCCTTTTTTAGGAGGTTGGAGTTCTTGTTCAGTTTTTTAGAGAGTCGAACGAAGAGGGTGAAGCTTGATTTGGCATTGTTAAGGTTTTTTGGACGCAAAGAACACTTTTAGGGTTTCTAGCAAGAGAGCAGAGAGAAGATTAAAGACAGTTAAATTAGAGAGACAGGACGATTTGAAGTTAAGCGAATAGATTTTAGGAAAGAAAGAACTAAAACGAAAATAAAAGACCAGTTAGGGACAATTCAAATCAACAAATAAATAAAATAACAACCGCCCAAAACTTTAAATAAAATAAGACACAAAACTAATTAAAGCCCCAAAACACACAAAAAAAACAAATGAACCCTGTTTTTGAATTTTTGTTCTAAAGACGGAGATTCTTTGAGATTAATGACCATCCATTAGAAGTACATAATCAGAAAGCAATACCCCCCCAACATTTTCCTTTTTAGACACAAAAAAATGTAGTTCTTTTTTTTTTTTTTTCCCACAAAAAAAAACACATAGGAATTTAAAAACAGGGGTATTAGGGAAAACATAAAAAAGGCAGGTCTTTTTTTTTCACTCTTCAAAAAATATAGAAATCAGTTAGATCTCTCTCTT
>NW_023591672.1:0-25508 GCF_014843425.1 Jatropha curcas | reverse complement strand
CGATGACCTTCATCAATTACTCCTTCATTAGGGGTGACTTCCTCTCCGCTCGGCTCCTTTCAGTGCCTTGGGATTGTTTTCTTGTTTTCTTTTTTTTCTTTTAATGTCTCTTTTCTTTCTTTTTCCTCTCTTTGCCTTGACCATAACCAACCCAAAATTCTGAAGCTTCAAGGGTTGGCAAGGTTAGATATGATGCATTATGCATGAATGCATGATAATCGTCACACGAAATGGAATCAACACAACACAACATCGTGAAACGCAACTAATGTTATATCTATCACAACTTGATCATGACTTGTTCAAATGAGATTGGAGAGAGGGCTTTCAAGAATTTCGCTGAAAAATTCAAAACGTGCCTTATTTTGAGCCAAATATTTGGAAAATGTCTCTTTCTTTAATTTTTAATATCCCCCTTTCCTTTTTTGCCTTTCCAAACCCAAATGATGATGCCTTGAATAGGGTCTTATATATACAATCGAGATTTTCTCTTTTTGATTTTTTTTCGATTTTTTTCTCGAAGATATACGAAAAATATTTGGCCAACTAGATTATCTTCATATATTGCTCCAAGGGTTGGCTTCTTACAGGGAATCCCTTTTGGCCCTATCGAGGTTTTTATTACTCCTTTTTTTTTTTTTTAACTCAAGCCTAAAGAACTTTTGATAAGGATCTAGCATCCTTTAATGTGCTATTTCCACAAGGTAGTTTATGCATATGAGTTAAAAACGTGTCTCCACACCTTGCGAAGAGTATCATGGCTTCAGGTCTTTACTTGTTTGATTTCAAGCAAAATTTGACAAGCCTCTTCTAGGGGTGTTTGAATTGTAGGAGCTTCTTTTTTAGGCAGTTGAGTTTTTTCGGCCTTTGATTGAATGTCAACTTTTGGAGAAGCTTTTTTGGCTCGCTCTTGATTCAAGCACTTCTCTTAGGTTCTTTCCCTTTTCGACGTTTCGAACCAATTGAAACCGAGTATAACAGAATACTTCCTATATAGCTTTAATAGAATAAGTTTAAATTGATGGCATTGAATAAAGCCACAACACATCATAGCAATTATATACAAACAAAGGGGCATGGAGAGTGAAAAAATTGCATTTGATATCCATCCTTATATCTCCCACACATTATTTTGAGGTCATAGTCTTTTCTAAATCCTAGGACATATAGGTTGGGGCTCATAAACCATCATGGAGTTTTGGACCGATGTCTCTTGGCATTTTATTGGATGAAATGCAACAATTCATTGTTTAATTATGGGTTAATCCTATGGGAAGGAACTAAGGTCATTTACATGAGATTTTGATCTGGTTTATTTAATCTTGGTTCCATAGCGAGAATTATGGTTGTTTCCTCCCTTTTGCTTTGGGTTTAAACAAAAGGTGGTAATAGGATTATACCAATTCTTTTGATACACCAAATGGTACTTGACTTATGGGTTGGTGTATATTAGTGGTGGAATCCAAACAGCGAGTAGACTTGAAAGGAACCAACAACCCCCCAATAATCACCTTTTGGGTTTAGGGCAGAAAAGGAGATTAAAAGAGATAAATGCTTATGAATGACATTTTATAAAGTACAAAAAAATTAAGAAGAGATAAATGCATGAATGACATTTTATAAGTACAAAAAGTAAACTCAATTTAAAGTTAATATCATTATTAAAGATTGTGAATAATTGGATAACTTTTGGAGTCAACTCTCTTATTCGAACCTAAAATCGAAAACTAGAGATTTTGGGTTCGATCCTTAGAGGAGTCAACTCTCTTATTCCAAAAGTTTGATTCAAAAGAATTGAACCGAACGAGCTTGGTTCATTTTGTTAAAAATCAGTTTTCCTTATTAACCCATTCATTTAATCCACGGAAAACAGTTCTCTTACTTTCGTAAGAGTTTTATTTTTTAGAGTCGCCATCCTTATTAGGGAAAATACTTGAATTAGTTGATTCTTTGGAATTGACTAACTCAATTTTAAACCAGAGAAGAGGTTCAGGAGTTAGGTACAATAAGGGAAGGTGTTAGGCACCCCTATCGTTCGATTAAACCGGCTTCTTCGTTGTCCGAAGATTCACATTAAATAATAATGCGATTAACTAAAATTGAGATGTAAATCATTTTTATATAGTTTTTGGAAAACTATGTCACTCATAGATTTAAATGGGATACAAAGCATAAAAGCATAAAGTAAAACATCCACAAAAGAATGGGGGAAGGAGAAAAGAATACATCCAACACCTAATTTTACAATCTATCTTTATCCCTCTAAAATTTCCAAAATCCAACTAATTATTACATACAAGCATTAATTGAGATCCATTAAGATCTCTCTACATTTTGCCATAATACAAAATTAAGACAAAGCAAATAAAGAGGCATATATCTAACACAAACCACAGAATATATTCATCCATAAGAGTTAAGTAACAAAACACAATCATTCATAATGACAAAATGATGAATGTAAATGGTAGGATGTTCTAACCTAAGGTTAGATAGTTAGATTGACAAGAACTAAAGAACATTAAAGTAAAATGCATAAAAGTAAAGTACTGAAAATGCATAAAAGTAAAGTACTGAAATTTTAAAGAGCTGAAAAGTAAATGGCAGAATAATAAAACATTGTGATTTTTCTTAGAATAGGATTTGAGTTCAAGAATGTGTTGTTCATCATGAACAACTATGTCTTTCATTACCCATTTTCCTTCTTTATTCACTCATCTTAATCAAAAATAAGTTTTACGTGCTCTTTAAGCAAGAATGCCTAAGGCTTAACTCGATTTGATCTCAAAATCAAAGCATGATTATTAATTTTATATTGTTTGGCTTCTGAAATGAAGGTCCGTGTGCCACTGGAAGTGGTGCATACCGTATGTAATGGCGCACGGATCTTGCCCTGATCAGAATACTCGAAAAATAAGATTTCAGAAGGATCTGGGAAGAAGTGGCATGCGCCACTACACTGTGGCTAGCGCCACCAATGCTATGGCATGCGCCACAGCGTGTGGCTTGCGCCACTAGTACCCAGAAAGCCTCTTTCTTGGTTTATCACGGGTTTCCCTTCAATCAAACTTGAGAATGGTGATTTAATACCAAAATGAAAATGGAAAGATGAAGAGAAAGGGTTTACCTTTTCTTGGTTTTATTCACGGGTATTTCCCTTCAATCACTAGTACCCAGAAAGCCTCTTTCTTGGTTTATCACGGGTTTCCCTTCAATCAAACTTGAGAATGGTGATTTAATACCAAAATGAAAATGGAAAGATGAAGAGAAAGGGTTTAGACTCTCAGTTTACCTTGTTTTGAGGAAAAAACTTGAGATTTGCTTAAAGATGGTACGACACACCCCAAGAACCTTATGCTTTAATCAATAATCCGAGTTTTGTTTGATTGTTTAATGTTTTGAGAAAGATTGATTGCAAATTCACATAGATTCTCTGAAGAAAACTATTCTCCTTAACCCTAATCTATAAAACTTGTTATAGATTTAGGTTAAGTGAGTTTTTGAGAAGTAAAATTGTAAGAGTTTTATTAAGGCAATCGAAATTCCTATCCTCTAACCCATCTTAAATGCCTCTATTTATTGGCAAATGGGGGATGTTGCCCGTTTTAGGACTTAGGTGGCAAGCGCCACTAGTGGGCCCCAAAAATGTGCTAGGTCCTGTTTTAATGAAATCAGCCCGGGTTGCACGCAAAATGAGGCAGTGCACCGGGACGCACCACGGGCATACCCAAGATGTGTTTCCGGGCCCTGTTTCGAAACGCGCCCTGAAAATGTGAAAATGGCCCAATAGGTTACATTTCTTAAACTCAGATTGTAATATCCTCAATTTTGTAGTTCTTTCTATTCTAGCTTTAGTAAGCATTTATAAGAATTAAGTGCTTATTAATTATATTACGGGCGACATGCCATGTCTTACAGTAGGGTAAGGTGTGACACGGATCATCTGTCTGATAATAAATTCATCGGATATCTCAAACTCATTTTATCAGAAAAAAGGTTATCATCAGTAAGTCCTTTTGGGGAAAAAATTAAGCGTCTACACTTTGAATTTAGTGGCGGTAGGTAATAGTTTACAATTTTTGAGGCTATTGTAAACTGTTTTCCCATCTTTTAAATGGGAAGTTATTTTCCATTAACCAACCTAATATTTTCTTTAAGTAATTTTATTTTAATCTCTAAATAATGGAAAATTATGGAAAATATTTTACAGTAACTTACTTTCAGCAAATAAATGAAAGCCTAAATGTTACAAAATTTGCTATATTGGCATGGTCCAAGTCCAAAAGAATAAAGAAGTCATAGTCTGGTCCAAGCTTGATCTACCAAGTAACTGAAGCTCATCTAATATGAACTATTTAGGGTCCTATTCTACGACTGATATAGATTATGCCATAAGGTTAAAGTACTAGTCAAACACTGACTATTAACAAGGAATCTTTTAGACTTCTGTAGGACTATGTATCCTACTTAAAACTAGGGTTGAGCAACTCCAATTATCTCTATAATTTTCCAAAGCCTTAGCTAACTTAACCATTAGAGTATAAATAGCAATTCCGCTGCCACGATGTTTCAGTCTATCATTCCACTTTGAATCGGTGATGCTATACACTATTCGCATCTATACCTACAAATTTATACCTCACCATACATCAATGGCCCCTAATAATGAATAGTAATTATTGCACAACACAAACATTCACACGAAATGCTTCCTAAAGTACTAAAATGAACACAAGACCAGTCAAGCATATGGCACAACATCAGTAACCACAAGTAATTACACCTTCAAATAATAAAAAAAATGGAAATTGGTCAGTGGCATCACGGTCCCCCATGCCTGGCCAACCGGTCTTATCCTCACTTGACCAGCCCTCTCATAATCATCATTTTTTTATACTCTCTTTTCTTTCCATACCAACAGGAGGCCACCTTGTGGTTTTCTATATAATTCATATCATCAGATGCACACAGGGGGCGCCGATCTCCCCATACATGGCCGACGATATCATAAACCGCCCTCACAAACCCATGTTGACTCACTTCATCCCATCCCACACAAATAATCAAACATTGCATTTAAATGCAACACATTATATAAATAAAGATTATGCAAATATGCAAATATACACATAAATGCAAATAAATAGAAAAGTAATGAACGTTTATATAGTAAATTAAATAAGTAATAATTAAGTAGTATCCCTATGCATGAAGCAATTAGTAATGCTCTATCTATTATTACCACAGTAATAGAGGAGAAAGGAAACTCTAGTTTGGATTAGACAGAAGACTTTATTTAAATAAAGAATTAGAAGATTTTTCTAATAATCTTATCACAACTATTAGCTATAATTAATCTAAATTCTACCACAATTTTGGCAGCTCCTCCCCTAAAATAGGACTATTCGCCTGTTAAAACTAATGTCGAATATTCACTGTATATTTATTCAATTTACACAGTCCATCCGTCAGGCAATCAGTCAAATCAAATACTCTATCCTCCTTCAATAGCAATATCACCATTCAATCATAACTTATAAATTAAAATAACTTTCAACTTATCCCAAGTGTAATCATTATCAAACATTCTTGCTTAACGTCAATATTATCGAATAAATAAAATCATTTATACATGCATATATAAATAAATCTTACACCATTAAGTTAGCTTTCATAATAACTCTTATATATCCGTTCCTAGTTTTAAAAACTAATGTTCGGAATATTCACTGCTATCCTATTTTATTCAACAATTACAAAGGCTCCACCGATTATATATCAGGTCAAATCAATACTCCTATATCCTCCTATCAATAGCAATATCACCATTCAAATCCATAACTTCTATAAATTAAATAACTTTCAACTTCATCCCCAATTGTGTTAATCATTATATATATATACCTTGCTTAACCTCGCTCCAGAATCATTACTCGACACACTCACACACCACCCTACATATATAGTATTATACGACCCTCATATATATATACTTATATAAAAAATCTCTAACCTACAACATAGAGAGTGGAGCGCTATTTACATACATATATACTGCAACTATAGTAATATTACCGTAACATACTTATATCATTCATATGAAGAAACATCTTTTATATATACTTATTAATATACTATTTTATATACTATATATATATAGTAGTATATATTATATATTATATTAATATAATATATTATATATATACCTTCAATAAATCAATTATACCACACCCTTACAATTCATAAAACTCTTTAACTAATTTCCTAAGGTTTGTATTATTAGCCCTAAGTATTCTCGTTACCTTCAATAATCATATACCACTACAATTCATAAACTCTTTTATTTCCTTGATTATTAGCTAAGATCTCGTAATTCAATTTAATGACTTATGAATCGTCATCCTCACCAAACATGATCGTAGCTTACAAACACATTTTAATCGTCTATCAATTATAAATAATTATTTATATATCAACCAACACAGAAACTCAAAAATACACTCGCTTATATATATTTGTCCTTCTAAACCACACAAGATCTCAAGGTCATTACTGCTAATACAAAAAAATTCTGAGTTCTTTTGTACCAAAATCATAGATCACACACTAAATAACCAATCCCTTGCAAAGATTGAACGTACAACCTAATATATACTATACGAAGCAATAATTTAAAGGAATAGTAGAAATAGTTGTTATCATTTCAAGAGAATTCTCAATTTAATTTCATCTTGACCACTAGAACCTTATATTGACAACAATTATAGAAAACAAATTCCTACCACCAATGTAAACTTAGTTCATATCATCTTGAAGAAAATTAAAATGCTTATTCTTAGTTTTTATTAGTCAAAATTTATAAGAATCAATTTCCTAAATACTGTCATTTTCTAGAAATTCCAATTTCTAACTTAAACTCATAGCCCACAGTCTAGCAAATTCATTAATCAACAAGGAATTCATTTTAATATACCGTTTCTAATCTCATCATCACCAAACGAATTAAAATGAACAATATGGCTGCTGCCATTACACTAAACTTCAAGTTTCTTCACCAAAACAAGTTTTCTTCACCAAAACCTCAAGTTTTACTACATGATTTAATCAATTCATTTTCCCAACCTTAAATTATTTTTGATAATAGCATTCCTTCTACCACCCAATTAAATATAACCACTTAAAAATAGCTAAGTTTAATTACCTGGCCATTTCAATTTAGAAATTCCTTGATTTCTTATCAGAAAATTTTAATATACCGTTTCTAATCTCATCATCACCAAACGAATTAAAATGAACAATATGGCTGCTGCCATTACACTAAACTTCAAGTTTCTTCACCAAAACTCATGTTCTACATGATAATCAATTCATTTTCCCAACCTAATTATTTTTGAATAATAGCATTCCTTCTAAAATAATATAACCCATAAAAATAGCTAAGTTAATTCCTGCCATAATTTAGAATTCCTTGATTTCTTTACAAAAATTGCAATGTAAGCAAATAATCTGCTTGTTTATATACAATAACTCAATTTATAGGCCAATTAGATAGGAAAGATCAAAATTTCATCAAGTGTTTAACATATATAATAGATAACCTTCTTAACTTAACTAAAACCCAATTAATAGCTCCTAATAATAATAATTTTTTGACAAAATCCTCCAAATCAATCTATAGAATCATAGCTAAGGGTTTTAATCTATACATCAACTCAATCTATACTTTAATCCCTTCAACTAAAAATGGTTCCAGTTCTTAAATTTTTTTTGGTTCCAGTTCTTAAAAATGGTTCTTTTTTTATTCCAGTTCAGTGTGGATCGGTTCTACGGTTCGGTTCGGATCCCCCAAAACCATGCATAGCCCTACTTGTGATATCAGGATCCAGTACTCCAACAATTGAGAGAATTCCCATCATGGTTAGTTCCTGATGTGGATGCAAATGCAATAGGCAAACAAAGTTGAAGGACTAAAATGCAGTTCAAAAAAAGATCAAATTGGTAGATTTATCTCTTATATATTTTGATATATGAATTGTTTATTTTATTATTATGAATACATGAAACCGAGGCTCATTATATGTTGAAATGACTTGAAAAAATAAAATAAAAATAAAAATAAAAACCTATCAAAACTAACCAGTGAAATTAATTTATTTATTTATCCCCCATGTTCTTTTTGAACTCTTGCTATTGTAATGACATGAATCTGCAGCTTCTAATCCATTCAGCAATTCTATGACCAAATTCTCAAAGAAATTTTTGGTCACTTTAGTCAAATTCATCAACTTCAAATAATAATCATGAAATTCTTCTGCTTTATACTTCATATCTTTATCATCAACAAATGATTTCAACATAATATGTCACTTTACTGTCTTGAGCCACCAACAAAAAGATGAAAAAAAAATACATCAAGTTAATTTCAATAAAAATAATAAGCATTTAATTTTATGTATCAATATTCAAGAGAATAAGTTATTTTATATACTCCATCACAAACTACAACTAATGAAATGAAGGTAGGACCATAGGAATAGTAAGAATATTTTAGAAAATAAAATATTTTAGGATGAAGCTTGCCCTTAAATGAAGCTTGGACAATCTCTTTACCTTTTGAAGCTGAATCTGCCCTTTGGGAATTAGAACCTTTAAAATCTTTCTTTTCTCCTCCTTTGGACCATTTAGATCTCCATGTGTTGTTGGAGTACTTGTTGGTGGATCTCCCTTTTTTGTGCCTCTCAATCTTCATGGCCATATCTAACATCTCTTCCATGGTATCATAGCGATACATCTCTAAAGCATCTGCAATATCACTATTTAGACCCCCAAGGAACCGTAACATGGTGATTTGTTCATCTTCCTCAATTTTAGCTCTAGCCATGCAAATCTCGATCTCCTTATAGTAGTCTTCCAAACTCTTCCCTCGTTGCACCATTCTTACCAATTTATTGTGCAACTCCCTAAAATAATGAGTAGGGATAAACTTTTGGGGCATTAACTCCTTCATAATCTCCCATGGTGGCACAGGCTACATTCCTTTTTTTCTTCTTTTTAATAGTAATTGTTCCCACCAAAACATAGCATAACCCTTGAACTCAACCGCTGTAAGGTGGGATTTCTTCTCCTCAGAATAGTTTTGGCATTCAAAGATTTATTCTACCTTTCTCTCCCATTCAAGGTATTCTTCAGCATTGTTGTTATCCTTGAATTCTAGAATCCTCATTTTGATTGATCCCAAGTCCCCATCAACTTTACTAACATTAGTTTTTTTGGTCTCCTCATCATCATGAGCTTGAAATCTATTTGGGCTAGGAATACATGGATGAGCTCTTGTTGCATTAAAGCTTTGGGCAACCTTTATCTCTTGCAACTCCTCCCTCATGTCTTGGATGAAGTTGTTGTAAGTTCGAAACTGCCCTTGAATTCACTCCATGAAAAGTTTCAATTGGGGATCTTTTAATTGACTTTCGTCCCCATTACCACTGCCAAATTTGTCTATAGTCATAGTTAGTACTCAAAACAGAAAAAATGAAAAGTTTTGAGTTAATAGTAAAGCACTCCCTCACGTGTTTACACTCCTTTATCTCTCCTTGCAATTCCTCTAATTGTACTTCAAAATCTTAGGCCAACCAACCAACTCAAAAGTACATTTAGAAATAAAGAATAAACCTTAACAATAAAAGTAAGCACAAATTTTAGAAAGAAGACTCAAACATAAATGGATGGTAGCACAAGGACAAGACTATGTACTACTTGCACACTCTAACAATGTAAAAGAAGCAAAAATAGCACAAATACAAAGAAAACAAAACTAGAATCAAGAAGACGAATTCTGGATATAATGTATGAATTTAGTTCACCACAAGGTAAATCAAATATGGACCTAATTTAATTCTACCCAATCAAAGCAAGCAAACAATAAAACCAAAAATACAGATTTAACATAGAAATTATAGAGATAACCGAATTTACTTGATGCCACAATTTGATTAATTTTAACCCTAATAGTGCATGCTTGTGCAAATAATTGTAAGATAGGCTATCCTAGCAAGAATAATTAGGTTTTCCAAGCAAGGACCATGTGTTTCCAAAGATAAGATCCCAAATCAAGTCAAAATATTATGCCTTATCCCACAAAGTATATCCCCAATTTAGATAAGATTAGGTTTTAATAAGAATTAAAGTGGATAAGTTTAAACTCCAAAAGATATGGACAAATAATTATGCTACCTTATCCCACAAAGTATAACCCAATCTACATAAGGATAAGCCCCAACAAGAAGCAAAGTGAATAAGTTTAAATTCCACAAGATAAGGTTGCAATCTTTATGGATTAGTATCAAAATCCAAAAACCACACAGCAAAAACTTTAATGGTGGCTGAATTTTTCCTTTCTCTTTCTTTTTATTTTAACATACCTGATTAGACAAATCTAAAGCCACAATTCCAGATTTTTTTTTTTTTTTGAAGAAATAAGAACGAATAAAGAAAACACAATGATGTAAAAATTCAGAATTAAAATTAATCAAAACAATAAGGCAAACACAAGAATTCAAGAAAACAAGAAAACTAAAAAACCCTAGAACTAAGATAAATAAGAATTTACCTTAATCATTGGCTCTGATACCAACTGACGCAAAACCCTATGGAAATTAATTCCAAGAACTCTATGACAAGATTGGAATAGCTTCAAAGATCAAATTAAACTCCCCCTCTATGGTACCTAGTGCTTAACAAAGCAAGAACACCAATGATAGAGTAAATAAGAATAAGATAAATGCCATAAATAAATTGATAAGTTTACCTAGATTCTTGATGCAATTAAAGGAAAACAATCTCACAATCACTCTAATCAAAGAACATGCCAAAAGCATGAACAAATCTGAAGGTTTTTTTTATTAATTCATTGAATGATCTATTTAATAACATAACAAAGCTATTTATACTAAATCTAAAAACCAGAACCCAAAAGGATTTAGGATAACTAATCCAAACAAACTAAGGATAAAGAATAACTAATCCAAACCAACTAAAGATAAGGATAGCTAATCTAAACAAAAATTAAGGATAGTGTTGTTTTCACTCCAAGGTTAGGCCCTACCTTGGGTAGGGCATGCTACATAGCACATGCGTGCTAAACTAGCACAGTCAGGGCGTGCTTTCCGGCACGGGCGTGCTACATGCTGCAAATTCAGTTTTGCACCACTCCTTCTAACTTGTCTTTAGTTAATCCCACATTCGCTTCAAGCAATGTAAGAAGCTTATGTGTACCCTTAAGTTCCACACAGCACTTGTTGAAAGCAAGGTTATGGAGCTCTTATGTAACTTATTCTTAAACGTATAAGGACATGGCTGCCCCATATTTCTTTGCACGACTTCTTGTAATTGGCCCACTAGGAAGTATCAATGGGTTTCCCTTATTGTGCTCCTTGCTCCCTTCGTGCTAACATTTGCTGCAAAATTCTTCAGGTTTTTTGCACCACTCCTTTACTAATCTGTCTTTAGTTATCCCAAACAATTCGCTTCAAGCAATGTTTAAGAAGCTTATGTGTACCCTTAAGTTTCCACACAAGCACTTGTTTGAAAGGCAAGGGTTTATGGAGCTCTTATGTTAACTTTATTCTTTAAACGTATAAGGACAATGGCTGCCCCATTATTTTCTTTGCACGAAACTTCTTGATAATTGGCCCACTAGGAAGTATTCAATGGGTTTCCCTTATTGTGCTCCTTGCTCCCTTGAGATCCATGGGATGAGTGATGGCTGATCAAATATCACCACCTAATCTAAAAAATAGATCAGCAACATTTTAATGTCCATTCATCAGTTTTATGGCACAAGGAATGTTTTATGACAAGGAATGAAATGAGTCATTTTACTGATTGCTAAGGATGATGGGAATATTAGATTTGAATCTGAATGTAGTGATTATGATGATATGCCTCATTTAATTAATGTTGATGATGATGATTTAGATAATTTGATACTTGCTGAACATGGTGAATCTTTAGTTGATAGGCGTGCTTTGAATATGCATGTTAAGGAGGAAAGCCTTGAGCAATGTGAGAACATATTTCACACTAGATGTTTAATTAGTGTACTCTTATTATTGATGGGGGTGTGAATACTCAAATTTTGAGGTTCAAAAAGCCAGTTTTCCCGGACTGCGAATAATAAAATTTGCTACAGTAACTTTGACTTTGCTACCTTTGACTTTGCTACAGGTTGCCTGTTTTTCCGGAGCTGCAAAAAACAGGTTCGGACACGCCGGACCAAGCAGGCGGCATTTTTGGAAACTCACCGAAAGTATAGAATCAATTATGGTACTTGAATACAGTTCGTCCTGAAAAATTACAAGGATCGCAGAATTACAAGGATCGCAGAACTGGTCCCGGAATAATTTTTGAAAGTCCGAAACTCCCGAAAAAGCCCCCGGAGCGAGACACGATGGCCACCGCCGGACAAGGCGGCAGCGGCTGCCTTCGGTGGCTGCCCTGCCGCGGCGGCAGCAGCCGCCCTAGACCCCTTTTTTGCCTATAAATAGGCCACCTACCTCTTCATTTTGGTTGCTCGGTCTGTGTTGACAGACGCTCCTTCTCCCCCCCACGCTTCTTGCGATTCTTTTACCGCTTTCTTGCATTTTTAATTTAATTCTCTTGTTGTGATACTTGGACACTAAAATTGAATAAATTTTAATTTAAATTAAATCAAATTAATCAACATTCCCTAAACGAGGAGCTTAATTTGGAGTTTCCAAGCTGAAGCTAAGAAGCAGCCGTCGATTAAATCAGGTACATAAACGAAACTCTGCCTATTTAATTTTAGCACTTCATGCACATTTCTCTTCTACTTATTAAACTCTTAACAATGTCATAAAAATGGACACCACGTCATCAATTACGAGCAAATTAACTGGCTCTCAATTAAATTATTGATTTTTAAGAACTTAAAATACGCCGGTTTAAATTAATAATCGTGGGTATCTAATGCTAAATCTCGACAATATTTGGCTAAAAAGCCTAGGGTTACAAATTAATAAACTACGGTGCTTCCTAATATTCGTTTTTTTACTCGCTATATAACAAGTATCATGGAACTGATCAACATGGAATACAATAATAATCTCTTAATTGTGGCTTAAAAAGCCTTAATCAATCCAGCGCTCTCTCGCAGCTATATAGGGCACTCCACAAATTGCCTATTAATTAAATCAAACCACATTTTAGGCAAACGAATTGCCACGGTCAATCAATTTTTTGGCAAACAAATTGCCTATAAAATTAGATTAACCACATTTAGCGACAAATCGCTTAAATTCAAAATTTTGGCTTAAAAAGCTTTAAATTAATTCACCTTTTGCTTAAAAGCCTTAAAATCAATCATTTTGGCGACAATCGCCCATATCACAACACTTTTGGCAAACAAATTGCTAAAATCAACTCATTTTGGCTTAAAACCTTTTAAAAATTCAATCAATTTTTTGGCGACAATCGCCCAATCAAACACTTTTGGCAAAACAAAATGACCTAAATCAAACTCCATTTTGGCTAAAAAGCCTTCGAATAAAATCAATTTTGGCGACAATCGCCATTTTTTAAAATCACGTCAACTTTGGCAAACAATTGCCTAAATCAAACTTTTTGGCTAAAAGCCTTAAACAACAATTTTGGCATCAAATGCCTAAAAATCAAATCAATCACTCTTTGCAAAATGCCTTAACAAAATGCACAAAGCATACACCACACTTCATGCATTAAGCATCCCCATTTCAAAGCCCTAAAAAGAGGCCTACGGAACTACGTTGGACTTTGATCTTCCATTCCCAAACGGAAGTACGTAGCACGTTAGGGATTTAACCCCGAGCGCAAGTCAAAATCACTTAAATTATTTCATTTTGGACTCCAAGTTACACATTTACTGGCAAATCATTCATTCTTTGCCTAGATTTGATCAGTATGACATTGTCTTCGCGGATCCACTCGGGTTCGTAGATTGTGCCGCTTTAAAACATTAGGATAATTAATCTAATTTTAATTAGCGTTAATTAATATTGGAGTCAAACTTAGCGGTTTTCCTAGTTTACCCTAAAAATAATTAAACAAGCGGTGGCGACTCATAACAAAATTCACGGTGCATTTTATGCCCTTAGGTCATGTGCATCACATGCTGATATTTTGGGTAGGTAGGACAGTGTTTAGGGGTCTCACAGGGGTAGTTGCTACTAATTGTTGCCCATAGTGTAATTACGCGTTGCGCAAACTTAAACTTGGCATGTCTCAAAACATCCTTAAGGCCTTATAAAGTTTGCAACGGTTATATATTGATTGGTGGGGAAGATTGAAGGTTCACAGCGAACAGTTGTGCTTAGTGCCAAACTTCTTCTATTGGGTGATACCAAATATGCCCATTAATTAATGGCTGAATCCAAGGCATTCATGTAATTTTAAATAAAATAAATTCTAACTCTAATTAAGTAATTAATACATTTACTTATGTGCTTTGAATAACTCATGATATATATATACTATATACTATGATAATAAATTATGATTTACCGTTTAATTAATTACTTCAGGACTCAATAAAATGGTAAGTTGATTTTAATTCATTTATAAATTTTGATTACCATATCATACATACTAAAAACCTATATAAGCATGTACTAAACAACGATCATTATCAAATACATGTTAATTCAAAGTATCATAACCTATATACAGATATGTCAAATAATATTAATTTAATCAATGAGGATTTATAATCATAAAATAAATCCATTACTATATCTTGGTACGTAAGCGGTGTAGCAACAACAAGGTTTCCCTTGGTTTATCAAGGTGCATATGATAAACACCAGGAGGTTATGTGTTCTCTCAGTCTGATACTTATACCAAAGATTTTTATTTTTAATAGTATTTATATAAACATTACAAGGATATTGATATCTGATGTGGAAGATCACGACTAAGGTGCAACCACAGTAGCATACTTATATTACAACATTTTACAATCACAAATAAATTTAATATTTTAATGAATTAACTCAAAACCAATTTTAATTGATTTTATTTTAATTAAGGGTTTAGGGCTCCTGCAACCTTAGCCTGGGTTCGCCCAGAGCTAAAGTCAGAGTTGGGGAGGGAGAAGAGAATGAAGCCTTTTAACAGGGCTTTAGAAAGTAGCCAATTATATTTTACTGCAATTTATATTTACTAAAATAAATAATTGAAATAACAAAATAGTATTACAATATTTAAATACAAATATTAAACTTTAAATGATAAACTTAAGCTAGTTTTAACTTACAAGAATTTTAAGACTTTCCACTTGTAATCCTTTACAATCGAACTGGGAAAGGAGGGAGATAGTTTAGGGAGAGAATGACTACGCCTATATTGAAGTATACGCTATATTATGTGATTACATGCGATGCCTTCACAAGGGGAAAAGGCTCCCTTAAATAAAATTTTTGGAATCTTTACTATTTACTTTTACTGTTGGTGATGTTACTATTGTGTGAACAGTAGTTTTCTTGTCGAAGAATTCTCTACTGTTTACTTTACTGTTGGTGAACAGTAGTCTTTGTCGGAAGCAATCTCTTACTGTTTGCTTTTATTACTGTTGGTGAAACAGTAGTCCTCTTTGCTTTTACTGTTGGTGAACAGTAGTCTTTGTCGGAGAATCTCTCTGTTGGTGAACAGTAGTCTCTGTCGGAGAATCTCTACTGTTTGCTTTTACTGTGCCAAGTTGACCTTTACTGTTGGCGAGTGGACTTTTACTGTTGCTGAGTTGATTTTGGCTGTGCCGAGCTTTTACTATTGCTAAGTTGGCCTTTTACTAAAAACTTGTGTGCCGCTTTGATTGGGTGTTTTACAAAGAGTGAAGGAATAAGGTTCCTTCTGCCTTTTTACAATGATTCAGAATAAGATGAGGACGATGATGTGTCCTTCTTTTTCTTTTTTAGCTTTTCTTTTCTTTTTATTTTTTCTTTCTGTTTTAACTTCTATCCATAAATCAAGCCAATGAAAAATATATATATTTTTTCCATTAATATAATTTATGGGTAGACTTATAGATCGGGTCTAAGTAAGTCAATGCGAAATATAATATTCGTATATTGCAATATCAGATCAAAAGATTTAAATAACAAGGTGAATTTGATGAAGATGATGATAATACAATTTTACGTTTGCCTTTATGATGCGTCGTTTTGGAGGATTTACTGGAGGACGAACCTTGGGCTTTACTGGGCTGATTTGAGCTGGTAGAGAGTTGTTCAAACATCTCTTGACAGATCAATTTATATTCTTCTGGTGTTTTAACTGCAGCTAACTGGGCCTGACATTGGGCTTTTTGGATACCGAACTGGGGGTTATCCTGGATAGCTAATGTTTGGGCATAGGTCAGAGCTGGTTTAGATGGGCTGGATAATTTATTGCGGATCCATTGACTAATTTTATGTTCAGTGGTGGAATTCTTGAATGATCCCCACCATTTTATTTTTGGAAGAATATGTTTGACAAAATTAATTGATTTGGTAGTTGCTAGCTGTTTGAGCATACTGATAATCAAAATACCATTGATATACCCATGGAGTGAAGAAGGTCATACAATAATACATCAAAGAAGGAATATGAACTTCTTCAGGTTTAGGTTTATAATGGGTTTTAAAGAACTGGTACAAAGAATGGATATCAGGAGGAATGATTTCCTCGGAAATTCCTTTAAATTGCCACCATCGTTTAAACCAATTTGGGAATTTTAAATCAATGCGTATATTTTGATCAAAATATATTAACCATGAATGTGTAGCTGTGGGGTTTTGAAGACAAAAAACTTTATCCCACGCTGCTTTATAATCAAAATAATTATACTTCTTTATAATTAAAATAATTATAAGTCATATTATATTTATGTAAACCTTTAAATCGTACTGGCGTACCTAAAGAAGATACGGGCCAATCCTTAGGATGGATGACGCGTTTTATTTTTATAGAAGAATAGGAAATTATTCCATTTTTATCAAAATTATGTTTGTTACTGATTCAGTATCTAATAATATATTATTATAATAAGCTGAGGTTTGGGAACAAGTCTCGTTGGCAGTAAAAACAACCAATAATCCCAATTCTCAGGATAATAATTTTTTATAATTTGCCAAGGATTATTATGATTATAACCATCCTCAACTTCAATTTCAAAATCAAATAAATTTTTATCAAAATATACGCACTGACTTAAACAGGGCTTTAAGAAAACCATTACAGTACTGTGGATGAACAGTAGATTCATCCATTCGCAGACTATTGGGTATACTAGACATTAGAGGTTCTATGTTATGATATCTCAAGAGGTCGGCCAGGTTATACCCTTCACTGCCCTTAACCAGCGGGACTTACAAACGGGTTCAAAAATAGGCCAGTTACTGTATCTGATATCTCAATTGGAAACCACAATGTATAGTTCAGTAATAGTATTTGAATGACAGGCTCTGATACCAACAAAAGCGACTAGGACCGTTGCAAGATCTGAATCTTTTGAAACGAGGATAAATGAATATAAAAGATGATGATCAGTTTTAAACAATAATGAATTTTACTTCAGAATCAACACAGCCATCAACGGATTTGATAACTCTTTATCCTTCTTTCTTCCCATTGTTCTGTAAGAATTCTCTAGTTAGAAAGTCTGGAATATTGTTATCATTACCTTTAATATACTCTATGTCAAATTCAAAAATACTTAAAAGCACTTGCCATCTAGCAAAAATTTGTTTAGAGGCAAGGTTTTGGACATCTTTCTGCAAAACGTCTTTTGCAGATTTACAATCAATACGAAGTAAAAATTTGTAAAAATTTTTGATTTAATAAATCAGATTGAAATTTATTTATGCAAATGACTATACTTAAAATCTCCTTTTTAATAGTAGAATAATTTAATTGAGTTTGGTTCCAATGACCAGATGTATACTGAATTATACGTTCTTATTCTTTCTTACATTATTGTTTGGCTTCTAAAATCTTCCGCCATAACACAATAAGTTAGAAGCAGAGTCAGTGTTCAAACAATTTTAAAAGCAAAGAGAGTAGGATCAGGGAATATATAAAATAAGGGAATTTCTTTGTACCTAATGATTTTATTCTTTTTTTACGAGGTTTGAGATGCCTAGTTTGTCAAGGACCAGCATTAAACAAGTCTATTATGTTAAAGGTTTTATCATGCAATTTTAAATTTGGATAAAATCAAAATAACATAATTTTAACAACCAACAGAAAAACGGTTGGTAATTGGCGTTTATTAAAATGGTTTCATCAGTGAATAATTTTCACAAAAAACAGAGTGGCTCTTTCTATAGGTTGAATCATACCTTGTTCTATTATGATGTCCTAAAAAATCTTATTTTTAGTTTTTAAACAAATCCATTTTAGCTTTACTTAATGCTAAACCATTTTTTCTCGATAAATCATACAAAATGTTTATTTTTAAATGTTTAAAATGATCTTCTAGAGTTGTACTAAATATAAGCACATCATCAATATAAACAATACAAAATTTAGAATATGGGTTAAAAATATCATACATATTCCACATCAGAAATTAAAAGGGTAATAAATGGGGTTCTCACAGTGTGACCTGTGACGAAATACTGGCTCTTACCCTACCAGGACCCCGGGCGGCTAGCCACCGCGGGGGTTGGCCTTGTCGTGAGGCAAGATATGGTGGCTGTCTGTGCCTTTGGCCGGGTCCCATGCCGTAAAACATGTTCTGAGGTATCTCAAGTGGTCGCTGAAAAATCCACGGTTTTATGGGAGTTGGAATAGGATACCTAATCCATTTTAAAGCTGTATTTAATGGTTTATAATTTATTACTATTCTGGGAGCACCACGTTCTATTTCAGCGTTTTTATTCACATAAAAAGGCACGGACATGGCTTCTTAGATTTAGAAATTAATTTTTATTTAAGTAAATCTTGAATTTCATTTTTTACAATGCGAATTCAATTAAGGAACTCATTCCTGAATTGGTCTAAAATCAATTCAGACTCATCTGAATTGGCCTAGCTTTAGTTTTAATGGTTTTTTCATCAAAATCTTTTTCTTTTTCATATGGTAAATCTACTATGTGTTGTTTACGATCCCAAAAAACATGTGGATGATCAGCACATAGTTCCTTTTCCATATATTCTTTTAATGTTGTGATTTTATCTTGTATTTCTTTAGTCTCTAATTGTTGTTTAATTTTGTTTAAACACATATTATTTCTTGTATCTTTGAAATCTTCTTCTCTAGATTTAATTAAAGAATTGATCTCTAATATTTTAATTGAATGAGCTTTTAAGAGATTTAATTACTTCTTCTTAGGTTTTTCAGTGAATTCTAACTTAACTGTACTATTTCTTATTTTAAATTTAATACAATCCTCTTTAACTGAATATGGTGTTATTAGGATTTTGATAAATGGATGTGCCTAATATTACCATTTATAATTTATCTTGAGTGAAAGTTTAAAAATTACTGTGTATTTCTAAGGCTTGATTTATGGATTATTGCATCTGTTTTTCCTATAATTTCAAGTTTAGATAACTTGTTGGCCTGTACTTAATTTTCACTAGTTTTAACCGAATATCTTTTAGGAACTAGATCAGTTTTATACGTTTAAATCTGCACCTACCCCTTGTGTCAAAGGAGTGCAATTGCATTTATCACAAAATTCATTTATTTGAATGTTTATTTTACTAAAGTATTTTCGCTGAAGTGATTTTCTTGTAATAAATTGAGAAAATTACAGTCTATATCTTCATCTAATTCATTTAATTTTAATTATTCACTAGTTCATCTTCTCTGAGGAAGAACTTAGAAATAAGTTGCGGATTCTAGTATTTTTATTTTTTTTAGAGTTTTGTTGAAGTGGTTTTTAATTCTTTTACTTCATTTTTTTAGCATCTTAATTTCTTTATATAATTCTTTAGTAGATTCATCCAATATTTTACCTTTTTTAGGATTTTGATTTTTTATTTAAATGGTAGTTAAATCATAAGTATTAGACTGAATTTTTTAGGAGTGTAATATTTTTTACGTCATCTTCGTCTTTCAAAACTTTTTTATTAGTTTTTTTTTAAAGAGTTTAGCTCTAGTTTCTTGATCTTCAATTCCATTTAACTACTGTTAATAAATTTACTTGATCTTTTAGATAACATATTTAAAGAAAATTTTGGATTGAACTGGAGAACTTGTAGTAGTTCCTAATTCATTCAATTGATTTTTCAACTTTCATTAGTCTCAGATTTCCGGAAGAGTTCCGAATTCAATATAGAGTTCGGTATATTTTATTTAAAACATTTTCTTCCCAAAATTTAATTTCATGTAATCTTTTATAAATTTTCAAAATTTAGATTGTATGGCCCTTTTTTACCACAATTATAACAAGTCAAATTTTTTATAAGAAGTTTTGTTGTAGTTTTAGAAGGTTGTTTATTTTTGTTATAAAAGAAGGATTTTGTTCTCTTTTTACTATAAAATTTATCTTGACTTAGGTGTATATCTATATTGTTTTTTTAAGGTTATTTATTTTCTATAATATTTTTTAGGTTTATTGATAGAACATTGGCCCTCACATTTCTATGGAGAAAGTTATTACTATTAGTCAAATTGTTACAAAAAAGATTCCTAATCTTTTTGTAGTTTTTCTGCATTTCATATTTTATCTTTCTTTTTGAAGTTTTAGATCATGGACATATTTGTTAAAACCTTCCTTTTGAATTATACTAATTTAATTGTATCCATAGGTAACTTTACTATAAGGTATAGGTATGGACCATAATGTGTTTTAATATGATTTCTAACCTTTTCTTCCCAAGAAATTAAGGTAACCCAAGCTAAAAACTTTTTCTTTCCAAAAGCTTTGATTAGAGTCTTCCCTTAACATTAATCTAGGAGGAAAAGTCGTTTATAATTTTGAAAATTTCACCTTAAATGTCTACATTTTAATTACTAATCAACTTCGGCATTTTTATCCTTTTAAGTGAGATGGATCTTCATTAATAAAAATTGATAAATATAAAATTAAAGATGACACTTGCATTCTTGAAATTACTTCACCATTTTCATCATATATAGTTCACCTTTCTTCATCTATTTAATTGAGTTTAAAATTTTCTAAATGTGTTGGTTCAGTGAGATGATAAATCCCACCATGCCTTTAAGGTTGGCCGGTAAATCCAAGGCAATTAAAGAATTTTTCTGCTATAGCTTATCAGCAATGATTGACTGTGTTTTATAAGCATTTGAGCCATTGGCATTTGTTGCAAAATTACTTAAGATATTATTAATTTCACTTTTAAACCATCTATGTTCATTCAGTAGATTGTTTGAAGCATTTATATTTAAATTTGAGTATAAGTATTAGGTTTATCAACAATTCCTAAGTCTGGTGCGTTGCCTCTATTTACTATTTTCTCTTTGATGAATTTATAGGATTGATTCAAAGTGTTTAATATGTTTTCTGAGTCAGGTTCACTAACATCAGAGTTGGTGTTTTCTCAATTATATTTATATTTCTGGATGGCTGATGAAGAGGAGTATCCTGAGCTGACATGTGGGAGTCGCAGATCGAACTTGAATTTGACTTAATTGATGTTTTAATTGATGTTTACAAATTTCTTTTTACTTGATGGGAAATTTGAAAAGGTTTAAACATATGAGGATTGTACTTTTCTTTACCTTTTTTACCGTTTTCATTCAAATTGGATTATTGGTCGCAATAAGTTTTCATTCTTTTTAATTGTGTATTTTAAACAAATTTAAACTCGCATTACTAAAATTTATTTGTTCTGATATTTTTTTATTATACTCATTTTTCTTGAGCAGTTTTGTATGGGGCACAAGTAATTTTCAAATTATCATGGTTGTTTTTAATTTACTAATTGTTTTTAGGGGAAAATCACTCTTTATTGTTTGATTCATTTACTACAAATTCTGGTCTCTTGTTCTCTAATAGTTAATTGGGTTAGCTTTTTCTCAAATTTATTTCTTTAATTTTAAGTTATACCAATCAAAGAATTTAATTTCAGTTTGGTTATTTAATTTATATTCTAAATATTCAGATTTTAATGCTTTCAAAAAGTATATTGTTTTTAATATCTTTTTTATTTTTAATAAATTTTTTGGTTTTTAGATATTTTCTTTATTAAAATTCTTTTCAATATTTTCTTAGTTAAGGAACATTTAATTCTCTGTCTAATTGCACTAATGATTTTCAGTTATAGCTGCTGAAGCTGTTGGTGATTCTGGGAGATGAATTTACCAAATTAGATTGGTTGATTAACATAGTTATCTACAGGATTTTAAACAGCCTGTGGTATAAGAAGAACTATAGTCCAACTCCTTTTCATTTTATTTAAATAGGTATATCTGAAGTAGAATACTAGGATTGACTAAGGTTTTTGAATAATTGGTTTAGGTTCAGATCTTTATATTTTGCATTAAATAACAGAAGGGATAGAAGAACTAGGTTTATCATTTTCATTCGTGTAGTTACAGAGGAAGATGACCCTGTAATCCTCATTACTATGGACTTCTATTTAATTTTAATGTAACTTTACCATCTTTCAAACTGCTTCAATTTTTTGTAAATTGACATTTGGTTTAATTTGTTCTAATATAGGGAGGGAGGTACAACCCCTTTCCAAAATCCATTCATCGTAAGTGTGATGGTCTTCCATTTTGAAATGGTTTTAGGGTATCACAGTGTTTGTTTTAGTTAGATCTGTTTTGAAGGAAAACGTGCTTTCGCCAATTTTAGGTTGTAACTTATATTTAGTCCCAAAAGCTGAGTTCATTGCTTTATAATGGGAAATTTTATTTAAATCAAAGCTATAGGAATTTGTCCTTGCTTCATTTCTTATTAATTATGGGTTTAAATTTCTAAAACATACTTTCTAAAATATTTTAAATCATTTTAAGTGAGACAGGTCATATCTGATTAGACCTCAAAAAGAGATTTTTTTTTGGTCCTTCACATTAAAATTCATATATATATATATATTATATATATATATATATATATATATATTATATATTATATATATATAGTATATATATATATATAATTATATATAATATATATATATATATATATATAACTTTTTTAGCGCTAAAAATTTAATGGATTTTAATTATAATATTTGCTTTCCATTAAATTATATGGTTTTGGAAATGTTTTGTATGCTTAGACTCATATATATATTTTTTATGATTTAACACTTTTTAATGGATTTAATGGGACTACATATATTCTATGTCCCTAATATAAATGATGCTATTATTTTGTTGATTTTATAATATTATTATTTAATTTATTAAGCTGTTAATTATATGAACTAAAATATTAAATGTTAAGGGGTGAAGTATAACCAACATGTAAGATTTATATTTTTAATCTTAATTATATTGTGATATTTAATTATTTTTTTTTAAAAATTTAATTATGTCCTTTTTAGTATGTATATATAAAAAATATGGTGATTATTTCTTAATTAAATTTTTAAAATTTACATATTAAAAAATGTCTTGAGATGTTTAGATTGTAATTTATGGTTAAGAAATTTGGAACTCCCGAATTTCAATGGGATGATTTAGAATAAAATTCCAAAAATATTTAGAATGAAAATGCGAGCAATTTTAAATTTCAAAATATTTTGAAACGAAATTGGAATGAGAACAACCATTTCATTCCATGTCGTCACCAATTATACCCCTAAGAAAATTGCCTAAAAATGGTAACTTTATTAACTCATGCCAAGGCAAAGAGTCGTATGCACTTATTAGTAACTTTTGGAACAAAATATAGAAGTCAGAGTGAAACAATACACCAAGCCGAAGATAAAAATAGAAATAGCTTGAAAATGATTTCGTATCTTATTTACATAAAACTTTTAGGCTATGTTTATTTCTGTAAAATAATTTGCGTTGAAAATATTTTTAATAAGTTTTCGTTGTTTTGGAGGTGTCCAAGAAAAATAAATTGAATAAAAAATATTTTTCTGTCAAAGAAAACTTAAGCATTAGTGTCTATCAATTATTAACAGTTGAAATCCTTTAGATGGCCTAATTCAAATATTGTTAATTTAATTACAGTTGAAAAAACAAAATCCAATTATGATTTCTCCCTTACAACTCATCAAAAAGCATTGGGTTGTTTAATCTCGATATTCTATTTTTTATTTTGTTTTCATTAACTCTCCAAATCAACTAGGTCAAGAAGAAGAAACTAGAAAAAGTTATCATCAACCTTCCTCAAAATGGTAAAATTTGCTTAGGTTAAAATTAGAGTACTTGCAATATTAAAATATCTTTTAAATCTTTGATGACTTAACAATTTTTCATTGAATTGAATTCATCGTAATGATAGTTAATCATTCTTAATGTGTTACCGTAGGTGGTTTATTATTAATTATTATTATTTATTAGATTAAGTTTAATTGTTATATTGTGTCTTATATATATAATCTTTGGAAGCTTATGTTCTTCATTTTATTCCAAATGCAAAAAGAGAGAAATTGGAATCAACGAGCCTGAAAAAGGAATTTTAGTAGACTACAGCAGGTTGAATTACCAAGCCTACAGAATTTTGAATCCTGTACTAAACAGTGTTATGTCAGCAAGAAGTGTTCCAAATTCGATGAGAATAGTGTGAAATGGGATTGGAAGTAAAATGGAGCCAAGAAATTCTAAATCAGTTCTGAATCAAGATCATTTTCAAAAAGAGTTTAAGACTTCTAACAGGTGTATTGTCAATAGAAAGCTGTCAAATTCGATGAGGAAAGGTGAATGGGATTGGAGTAAAAATGGAGCCAAGAAATTCATTAAATCAGTTCTTGAACAAAGCATCATGTTCCAAAAGAGCAAAGAACTTCTGTGACAATGAAGAAGAATCAAAATTGAAGATGATTATACAATTAGAGGAACCAGATCCTAGAGGAAATAGCATACAGCAGATGTAAATGTTGTTTCTCACTTGAACAACTCAAGGGGTGGGATGAAGCCTTAAAATGCCTGAGTGGAGAGCTGCCATGGAGAGAGTTGAAAGATGATTATTGAAAGAATGAAACATGCGATTTTAGTTCCTAGACCATTGAATAAGCATGTTAATTTGTGAACTTAAATGGGTATTCAAATTGAAATTTAAATTTTTTGATGGCTCCATTCAATAAGCACAAAAGCAAGATATGTTTTTAAAGGCTACGCTCAACAATTATGGGTTTGATTTGTTCAGAAACATTCGGTATCAGTTGCTATAGATTGACACTTATCAGATTGATTTTGGCACTAGGCAGCAAGTGAAGGCTAGCAAGTCTTTTCAAATTGGATGTGAAATCAGCTTTTCTTAAAATCGTTCTTTTGAAGGGAAGTAAAGTTGTATATTGAGGCAACCTGGAAAGGTTTTTAATGATGGGGGAAAAAAAGGGCCCCCAATAGGAGGGTTGTATGTTTGTGAATCTCTCTTCTTTCC
>NW_023591671.1:0-13341 GCF_014843425.1 Jatropha curcas | reverse complement strand
CACCGACCGGGTGGCTCGCGCAATCCAAATATCTCGATTCAGGGAATTTTCGGACATTAGAATTTCTCAGCACATCCAATTTAACGCTTGTAAGATCCTTAAAACGGTAACAGTAATATACAGAATTGTCCCTTGGTTCGGCCGCAGAGGCCCAAAATTCACAAATTCGGCCTAAGGCCCGAAAATCACACTCTGGCCATAGAGGCCCGACAATTCACAATTCGGCCACAAAGGCCCGAGAATCACAATCAGGCCACAGAGGCCCAAAATTCACATTTTCGGCCACACAGGCCCGAAAATTCACGATCTGGCCACAGCGGCCCACAAATCACAAATCAGGCCACAGATGCCCAAAATTCACATTTTCGGCCATACAGGCCCGAAAATTCACAATCTGGCCACAGAGGCCCACAAATCACAAATTAGGCCACAGAGGCCCAAAATTCACAGCCCAAAATTCACATTTTCGGCCACATAGGCCCGAAAAATCACAATCGGTCCACAGAGGCCCAAAATTCACATTTTCGGCCACACAGGCCCGAAAATTCACAATTTCGACCCAAGGCCCGAAAATTCCCAACTTTGGCCTGAAAAAGATGATAATAATGCCATAAAGGTAGGCTTACCTAGGCGAAGATGCCAGTCACGGAGGCGTGAGTATCAGCGTCCGCCGTAAGCTTGACCTCGTCAAGAGAAATCCCCAAAGACTCCAGATATTCCTCACAGGTACCTCCTCAGTCCGCTCAGATCAGAGGAAAGCCATGAAAAAAAAAAAAAAAAGAAAAGAATTTTTGAATCTCAGGCTTAGAAGTTTGAGAGGAATTGAGAGAGTTCCTTAGGTTAGAAAAAGTCTAGAATCGAATGAAAATGAAGTTTTTTCAAGCTATTATAAAGACAAATAGTCAAGAGGCGGGGTCTTCTGGGACGCGCTTCCAGTTAAATAGTCAAGAGGCGGGTCTTCTGGACGCGTCTAGTTTTCGCCTACAAAATTTGCGTTTCAGACAACCACCGACTCCCATAAATCATTTTTATGGATGACGGTGGGGGGCAACTGTGAATACCCAAATTTTGAGGCTCAGAAACCCTGTTTTCCCGGATTGCAAACAGTCCGGCCGGATCGGAGGCTATTTCGGAAGTTCACCGAAAATATGTCAATATGGTACTTAAAACGTTTGAAATATCGCGAGGATCGCGGAACAGGTCCCGGAATATTTTTCGGAGGTCCGGAACTCCCAAAAAGGCCCTCGGAACGAGGCACAGTGTCCACACCGCCGGCGCCGGCCGCCGGGCACTGGCGCGGGCCTGCCGCCTGCCGCCAGGGCACGACGGCTCCTTCTTGCCGGCCACGGTGGAGCCGGGCCGGCCGGCACGGCGGCAGGCAGCCGCCGGGGAACGGCGGGACACAGTCCGCCCAGCCTTGGGCCAAGGCCTGCCGCCCAGCGCGGGCCGCAGGCCTGTTGACCTCCGCGCGGGTGAAGCTGCCGCCCAGCACGCGCGCGGGCCTGTCGCCCCGCGGCGAGCGGGGCGCTGGCCCCCCCACGCCCCTGGGCCGGCCCCACCTGCCGCCCAGCTTTGGCCGATCCACCTTGCCGCCCAGGGACCAGGCGCGTGGCCCTGGCCGCCCCACCGACTTGGTGGCGGCAAGCTGCCGCCCTCCCATGGGCGGCAGCTGCCGCCCTCCCAGGCGGCACCCCCGACCAGCGTGGGCGGGGCCTGCCGGCCCCACCGACAGAGCGGCAGCTTGGCGCCCTCCTGGGCAGCACCTTGCCGCCAGCTCAGGCGACCACCTGCCGCCCAGCCCCCCTGAGCTACTGGCGGCAGGCAGCTGCCGCCCTCGGGCAGCACCTGCCCGCCCGGGCACCGAAACATGGCTAATAAGCTAGGCCCTCTCATCTTTCAGCCATTTTCTGGGCGCCTTGTCTGGTTTTGACGACGACAATTCCCTTCTCCCTCTTCACCGCTCCCTTCGGCGGTCTTTCGTTTACCGCTTTTTTGCTATTTTAAACTTTTATTTTATTGGTTCTTACATTTATTGTGATATTGACCACTTAAAATTAAATAACCATTAAAACATTAATAATATACCCTAAAACGAGGAAGCCACTGTCAAACCTGGAGTTAAGAAAGTGGTCGCACGAAATTAAATCAAGGTATCGTAAACGGAAGACTACTGTTGCCATATTTTAATCTTTTAGCACTTCATGCATACTTCGTTTCTATTCATTAATAATATCTTATCTCTGCATAAAACGCAATTTCAAAACACTCAATATTTAGACAAATTAAACCGTCCTTAAATTAATTTTGCATTAAGCTCTAAATGCACCGTGTTAATCAATAAATCGTTGGTATTAAACAGTTTATAATCCGACAATATTAGCTAAAAGAGCCTAGTTAATTAATAACTACGGTTCAACTTGCCTTATTCTCGAACAAATCCTGCTGCTTAAGTCCAACTTAATCAATAATTTGTGGAAACTAAAAGCTCCTAATAGTCAACATTTCTTTGGCAAAATGCCTACAAAATCAACCTTTTCTCGGCTAGAAGATCGTTTAAACCGTAACCATTTTGATCGAAACGCTCTTAAAATCTAAATCTCCTTTTTCGACTAAAAGTCGATTAGAATTGGAACACATTTTTTGGCCATAAGGTCCCTCAAAATTCAACCATCGGCGACACATCACCTAAATCGCGCACATTTTAGGGCCAAAAGTACTAATGCCTAAAATTAATACCTTTGGCCAAAGGTCCTAAAATCAATTTCCATTTTTAGCGACAAAATTCGCTTAAAGATTCGACATTTTTTTTGGCAAATATGCCTTTAAAATTACAAACATTTTTCGGCCCGCAAGGCCGTAAAATTCGGAACATTTTTGGCAAATGCCCTTAAAAATGAACCAATTTTTCGGCCAAAGGCCTAAACGGTTCAATTGCCTTATTTCGAATAAATATGGTTTAAAGTCCAATTGATCAATAATTGTGGCTAAAAGCCTAAATCAACACTTTTCGGCCAAAGGCCTTAAAAATCAACCATTTTGGCGATAATCACCTAAATCTCACCCTTTGGCAAACAAATCGCCTAAATCGACATATTTTGGCCAAAGGCCTTAAAATCAATCTTTTGAGCGACAAATCGCTTAAATGAACCATTTTGGCACAAATGCCTTAAAATCAACAATTTTGGCGACAAATCGCTTAAATGAACCATTTTGGCACAAATGCCTTAGCATACACACAATTCATGCATAAAGCATACACACAAAAATGCACAAAGCAACTTACACCAAAATCATGGCATAAAGGCCACACACACCACAAAAAAAATGCAGCACAAGCATTACACCACAAAATGCAACATAAGCACTACACAAACAAATTCCATGCATTAAAGCCACACCACACAAAATGCACAAAGCATACACAAAATTCATGCCACTAAGCATACACCACACCCATGCATTAAGCCATATTCATGTCCAAAGCCCCTCTAAAAGAGGCCTATCGACTACCGATGACTTATGAATCTTACACCATATCCAACTGGAAAGATACGTAGAGCACAGGTCAGGGATTTTCACCCCGGGCTGGCAAGTCGAAAATCACTTAAACATTTCATTTGGTCGAATTACATCCCATTCACCCTGCACAAAACATCATTCATCGGTTGGTTTATCAGCCATGACATAGTCTCCGGGATCCCATCTCGGGTTCGTTAGATTGTGCCCTTAATCATTGGGGATTAATTAATCTGATTAACTAGGTTAAATTAAAAAATTGGAAGTCACTTAGGGGTTTCTTTTCTAGTTTTACCCTAACAACTAATCTTTAACAACGGGGTTGGCGACTCACACAACACTCACTGTATTAAACAAGGTGGCGACTCACACACATCACGTGTATTTCTTCTCATTCATCATATGCATCACATGCTTATGACATTTGGGGGAGGGGTTCACAATACCGCACATTTAAAAATTCTTCAATGGGTAATGTTTGGTTCCTAATCCAAAAACCAAATATAAAGGGGAGAACTTATAATAACTTATTGGCTTAATGTGAGTAAGTGTTATTAAATTTAATAGCATGTCCTTCTAAAAAAATAGGAAGCTCGGTTCTCATAATAATCGTTGCAATTAATTGCAATTATTTAACAAATGATTATACTAAATCATTTTGAGCATAAATAAAAACAACAACTGGTTGCCTTATAATTATTTCAATCAACACATGTCATAATCATTAAAGGCCTGATGTGTAAATTCACCATCATTCTCAAGATAAATTAGCTTAACAACAACTGGTTGCCTTATAATTATTTCAATCAACACATGTCATAATCATTAAAGGCCTGATGTGTAAATTCACCATCATTCTCAAGATAAATTAGCTTAATAACAAAATCTGAAAGTTATGTGCTTAATCAAATTATTTGTGCAAATAATTATGCAAACTTTAGGTTGCATGTTGATAATAATCTTTACAAACTTCAAGTTGCAAGTTAATACTAATCATGTAACTATCTTTTGGATGCATCCATAATATATCCAAAGAAATTGATCAATTATTTCCATTTGTATATTTTATAAAATACAAGCAGTTCAATTTGAACTCTTGGTGATCGCTCAAAAATTAATTTGCTTTGAGAACAAACTAAATATGAAAAATTTATTACAGTTGAAGAAACTTCTGGTTCTTCAATAAATATCCATATAAGGTTTAAACTTTCCTTTTCACACCATTATTGATCGGGATGGTCCAACCGATCATTCCAAATAATAAAGTACTTAGATTTGTCAACTTCTAGTCTACAATCATATTTATTTCAATCATTATCTCTATATGATATCCATTTTGATTAATATCTAGAATGATGCATTTTGCATAAAAATCCATTCCTTTAGATAGTAATACTTGCTCTCCCGAGCTTTTAAATATTTTTTACTATCAAAGCCAAATTTGTCTTTCAATAAAACAATTCTTTTACTCTACAAACTGGTATCAGAGCCCCCGCTGGGCCTGATAAAATAGAGAGAGAGAGAGAGAGAAACATAGTAAGATGAGTGAAGAGAAGAGTTCTACAAAGATTCCACACTTTGATGGTCTCCACTATGACCATTGGAGTGAATTAATGGAGAATTTACTCAAAGCCAAAGGGTTGTGGAGTCTAGTTGAAAATGGATTTGAAGAGACTCAGCCAGGAATAATGCTGAAAAATGCACAGTAGGAGCAGTTGGAGAATGAGAGGATGAAAGATCACAAGGTGATTTGAAGAGACTCAGCCAGGAATAATGCTGAAAAATGCACAGTAGGAGCAGTTGGAGAATGAGAGGATGAAAGATCACAAGGTGAAACACTACCTCTTCCAACCTATTGATCGAGCAGTTTTCGAACAAGTTTTCGATAGGTGCACATCCAAAATTGTTTGGGATTCATTGAAAAGCAAATTTGGAGGGAATGTTTCAAAACCTTTAAGAAGATGGTGGAAAAAGAAGCAGAAGAGTCCATCAAATGTTTAAGAACAGATAGAGGTGGCGAGTTCACTTTATTCAATTTCAAAGCATTATTTGAAGAACAAGGGATCAAACGACAACTTACTACCGCCTACACACCTCATCAAAATGCTGTTGCTAAGAGGAAGAACAGGACAGTAATGAACATGGTACAGAACATGCTAGCCGTTAAGAAGGTGCCTAAAATATTCTGGACTGAAGCTGTAAACTGAACGTTTTACTTGCTGAAGCAGTGTCCTACTTTTACGTTAAAAAACATCACTCTTCAAGAAGCATGGAGTGGAGTGAAACTATCAATTGATCACTTTCGAGTATGGGGTTTTGTGGCACATGTGCACATTTCGGAAGCAAAGCGAGGTGAATTAGATGATAAAAGTTTTCCTCGTATTCTTTTGGGTGTTAGTGAAGAGTCGAAAGGATATAGGTTATTTGATCCTAAGACTAAAAAAATTGTAGTTAGCAAGGATGTTATTTTTGAGGAAGAAAGGAGCTAGGAATGGGAAAAAAAGTTTCAGGAGCAAATTAAGGCAGAGTTAGTATGGAGAGATGATGAACTTAGTGATAAAAAAAATGAGGGAGAAATATAGGTGAGGAAAATGATAATGGTGATGGTGAAAAAGTGAGGCAGAAATATAGGTGAGGAAAATTGATAATGGTGATGGTGTGGGTCATGGGGTAGTGATATGTAGATTCGGATAATAGTGATTTAGAAATAATGAGGGTGGTGAAAATAGATGAAGCCTCAGGAATGGAGACGCAGCCTTCCCTTTAGGCTGTGGTAGCTTTCAAGGAGAGAAAGAAGGCACGCCAACGCATGGGATGGGGTGGATCTAAGTGTCAACAGAGAAGGAATAACCACGTTGGAAGGTTGAGGAAGCAGGCCCTATTCATGATACAAGATTATTCAGTTCGAAGACCCCAGTGTTATTCGAGATGCTGTGAAACAAGAAAAGTGGGGAGAAAACTATGGACAATGAAATAAACTCCAATTGAAAAAAAAATCAAGATTCGAAGATGCTGTGAAACAAGAAAAGTGGAGAAAAGCTATGGACAATGAAATAAACTCCATTGAAAAAAATCAGACTTGGAAGCTCATGGACCTGCCACCTGGATCTAAAACCATTGGTGTTAAGTGGATCTTCAAGACAAAACTGAACGAGCACGGTGAAATTGACAAGTATAAAGCTCGACTGGTGGCAAAAGGATACTCTCAATAGTAAGGGATTGATTTCAATGAAGTTTTCGCTCCAGTGGCTTGATGGACACTATAAGAATGATTGTGGCACTTGCATCATGCAGAGGGTGGAACATTTTTCAATTAGATGTCAAATATGTGTTTCTCTACGGTGAACTCTAGGAGCACGTATACATTGAGCAACCAAAGGGGTATGTACAGATGGGAAGTGAGCACAAAGTGTAGAAGCTGCACAAAGCCCTTTACGGCTTAAAACAGACTCCAAGAGCTTGGTTTAGTCAAATTGAGTCTTATTTCATTGAAGAAGATTTCAAGAAGTGTCCAAATGAGCAAACATTATTCACTAAGAGAAACAGTAAAGGTTAATTGCTGATTATCAGCATATATGTGGATGACTTAATTTATACCGGCGAAGATAAAGGCATGATGGTTGACTTTAAGAATTCCATGATGAAAACCTTTGATATGACTGACTTAGGGAAGATGAGGTTCTTCCTTGGAATTAAGGTGTTGTAGAAACCAAAAGGGATTTTTGTCTGTCAAAAGAAATATGCTAATGATGTGTTGAAGTAGTTCGAAATGTTAGAAAGCAAACTTGTAAGTAGTCTAATTGTTCCGGGTTTCAAAATAAGTAGGGATGCTAATGGAATTTTTGTGGATGACACCTACTATAAGTAAATTATTGGAAGCTTAATGTATCTTACAACTACTGTGAATACTCAAATTTTGAGGCAATACTTCAAATTTTGAGGCTCAAAGGCTTGTTTTTTCCCCGCAGAGCACGCACCACACACGGACCGGAGGGCCATTTTGGAACATTTTTATCAGAAGTATGCCCAATATGGTACTGGAAACGTCCAAAAAAATTGTAAGGATCGGGCAAGAACTGGTCCCGGAAAATATTTTTTTGGAGGTAACGGAAGGAGCTTCTCTGAAAAAGCCAATTGTGAAACAAAAAAATAGCAAGTTCCGCGGCCAGCTGAACTTACGCAGCGGCGGGTGCCGGCCGCACCTCGGCAGCCTGATTTTTCCCCCTATAAATACAGCCCGACACTTCCGTTTTTTACTCACTCCCAGTCTGTTTGTTGGGACGGACGCTCCTGACTCTGGCGCGCCGCCCCCTAACGCTCCTTGGCGATTTTTTAACTCGCTTTTCTGATTTAGTATAGGCTTTTATATCTGCTGTTGTGATATTTTGGCCATTAAAATTAAATTTAATTAATTAATATTTCCGCAAACGAGGAGCTTAATCCAGAGTTTTTCAAAAGCCTAAGCTAAGAAGGCGGTCGCCGATTAACCCTCAGGTAAATAAACAAAACTCTGCTCATCTTAATGTTAGCAATTTCATGCAATATTCTCTTCTACTCCATTCTGAATTAAACTGCTGCATCAATGCATTCACGTCATTAATTTGGCAATAAATTGCCCTTTTTCAATTAAATATGATTAAGCTTAAATGACCAGTTAATATAATTAATGCGTGGTATTAAAGCCTAAATTCGGACAATATTGGCTAAAGTGCCTAGTCAATTAATGACTATGGTAATAATATCGCCTTTATTTCGAATTCAAATCCGGCTTAAGTCCTATTAATCAAATAATTGTGGCTAAAAGCCTTAATCCAATCGACGTTTTTTGGCAACCAAATTGCCTACAGTTTAATCAAATCAAACATTTTGGGCAACAATTGCCTTAATTACACATCATTTTTGGAATAAATGGCTTGAATTAAATCAATCTTTTGGCTAAAAGCTTAATCAACTCATTTTGGGGCGACAATCGCCCAAATCAACACTTTTTGGCAAAACAAATTGCCTAAATCGAGAGGCTCATTTTTGGCTAAAAAGCCTAATATCGAATCATTTTGGCGACAATCCGGCCTAAATCAACATTCAACTTTTTTGGCAAACAAATTGCCTAAATCAATCTTTTTGGCTAAAAAGGCCTTAAAATCACACTTTTGGCAACAAAGTGCCTAAAAACAACAAAATCAATCAAACTTTGGCAAAATGCCTAAAACAATGCACGGAAGATACACACACTCAGCATTAAGCCATTCCCATGTTCAAAGCCCTTTAAAAAGGCCTATCGAACTACGTCGACTTTGATCTCCATTCAAAACGGAAAGTACGTAGGCACGTTCGGGGATTTATAAAAAACCCTGGGCGACAAGTCGAATCACTTTTAAACATTTTCATTGGTCCAATTTTTACATCATTTACACACTGCAAAGCATTCCATTCATTGGTTATAATCAGCATGACATAGTCTTCGGATCCACCTCGGGTTCGAAGATTGTGCCCTTAAACTTGGGATAACAATTAATCAATAATTAGGTTAATTAAAATTGGAGTCAACTTTAGGGTTTTTTCCTAGTTTTACCCTAAAATAAATTAAACAAGGTTGCGAACTACACACATTCACGTGCATTTCTGGGCCCTTTCAGTCATATGCATTTTTATGCTTATTTTCGGGGGAGGGGTTCACAGTATGGCGACTTTACTGGGGAATTATGTAGTCATTTTGCATGGAAAGTGGAACAACGATTGTTGGCATACAACTAACCTGCCCTTCTTTAGGGGTTATTATTTTACTATGCTTGTTCTTGCAGGGTACCCCCAACAAAGATTAAAGTATTCTTTCTTTTAAAGAATGCTTAATAAGGAGAATTTGGACGCTAATTGAACTTTTACTTAATCAATTTTAAATTTATTTTATTTTATTTGCAGCGAATTGAGGATCTTTTTTCTCCATTGCATAAGAAAACGAATTTTTTAAATGAATTTCTTCTCTCTCTATTCCAACTTCCTGAGTTCTGGAAAATAGCATAGTTAGTCACTGATTCGCAAGGATCTTCTTTGGGATTATGTCCGACGGACAGCCCAAAGTGTCCTTCCCTGTACCAGCAAAACCATCCCTAATCTTTTAGGGTGGCCATGAGTATGGCCGTACTGTTAGGACCCACGGCGAAAACTCTTTGTTTCACATGTGGTTAGGTAATATCTTACTCAAAGGTTTCAAGGGTCCCTACTAAGCCAATTCCTATTTGTGTCATAGCCTATAGAACCTATCTTTAGGATTGTATGCATCCAAATGATTGAAATATATCTATAAACGGATTATGAACGTGATGTTGGTGGCGCGATTCATGACATATACTGTCATAAGCAAATTAAAAAAGACACAAAATATTTCTTTGGTCATGCACAGGAGGTTGGACAAAGAGTGATCTGCTTCAGCTACCCTGATACAGAATACACCCACTGTAACCCTAATCCAGCTACCTTTTAATCCTATCAGGTACCCACTGTTCGAAGTGCCTTTATCCAGGTCCGCGTGAACCTATAAAGTGCTATCACCAACCTCACCAGCTTCAAACCAAGCTTCTTCAACTTCAACTGGCACACCTATGGCATCACTTTGCTGACATCAGCAAAATCGTCATAAGCAATTGGAAGCTAGAATGAATGAGGGCATTAGTCTGCCCAGAGAATGCCGCTATAGCTGAACTAGGGTAGTGGTAAATGGAAATGGGGCTTCCGTTGGGGGAAGTGGACCTGCTACCTGCTCCAATCAGGGACCTGCTGCCGTTGATCGACAAAACCCCCGCCATAAAACCTGGATGAGACAATGCCCCCCCAGAACTGCTTCTGAGCTTGGAAGCTCAGAAAATGAGAGAAAAACTGGAATTGTTTTGGAAAGGTCTATTTACTACTGCCCTTAAGAACACACAAGGAAGTGGTGGAATGGACTTGCCTTGTCCCTGTTCCCCGGAAGCAAGACTGCCACAAAAGTTCAAAAGTGCCCCAACATCGACAAGTTTGATGGAACCACTTGTCCAAAAACGCACCTGAAAATGTCTGTGGGGTGCCCTAAACGCCGTTCGAACTGAACAGCTGAGCTCGCTTTACTTAGTTGTTTCAAACAGATCACTCACCGGTGCCTGCTTTGAGGTGGGTTTTGTCAGCCTGGACCGGTCCTAAAAGTGAAGAACCTGGGAAGACATCCTGCAATGCGTTTTAATACGCAAGTACCACTATATAATATTAGGGAGGGTTTGGATGTTCTACCTGGCGGAGGGGAACTGGAAGACCACCAAACAGAAGAACCGAACCCTTTTCTCGTTCCTTTAAAGGTGGAGGGCCAAGGGCGCCATGAATCACCGGCCCTTATTCTGAGAGAACAGGTGAATAAATATAAAGAACTGCGCCTGTTCCAACAATCTCCTCCTCACGTTTTCAGTCGCTCAATATGCCTACTACAAAGGCTGAAGATTTAATTCAAAATAGGGGCAAACTTGAAAGAAGCCGCGGGCATCAAATAAAGAAAAGCTAGCAGCTAGAAGTCACGAGTGCAACATCACCCCATGTCTTTTTGTGGGGGTATGGAATGGCAGCCGTGAGGAGGACTTCACTGATCTCGGTGCCATCTGTTGTATTCCAAGAGGCTGTGGGCCTACTCGCTTGGGGGCGCCACCTACCCTTTACCAAGGAACTTACAGAGGCTGGACGAATACTTGAAGTAACCATCAGGGTAGCGGGCACAAGACTGAAGCGTGCTGGACGTTAGCGTCCAGTGGTGGCCCGGTTTCATTTCAGGGTTGCCAAACATTAGCCTCTCCTTATCACGGGGTAATCTTTGTTTCCTGACCAGGGATTGAATCGTCTATTCCGAGCTACTGAAATCGATGATTTGTGTCCTAATCTGAATGACCTGCGGGTGTGCTACCAGGAGCGGGAAGAAATAATGAACATTAAGTCCTGGACAAGTTCCATCACCTCAGAGGGCGTGCCGGACCGGTACCTCGTTGGCCAGGCTAAGTCCAATCTGGGAACTTCTGGCATCATCCTTTCTCATCGCAAGCTTCTTTGCGCGCTTTGAGCCAACATCAACATCGGTGGAGGTTAAGCCCTGAGTGCTGGTATCCCCCTCCACCCTCGTGCAAAAGCATCGGGTTTTCTGATTGTTTAGAAGGAGGGGCAGTACAACAATGCCCTTTACGTCCTGTTCGCCGAGTACTGTGCCCATGGTTCTCTTGAATATGGGTCAGCACGCGTCTGCCACTGGGTAGCTGCTTGTCTGGGTTGGAAACAAAAAAGAAATTTTTTATATTCATCGACATGTCCTGCTATGACAGTACCCGGAGGGAAGTATTGGGGGTTGCTAACTTAAAAATTGGCATTGGCCAGCATAAATGGAGGTACCTTCTAGGTATTGATGTGCCCTTACCGTTTCTCTTCTGGTCGACCTCGGATACAGTCATAACTCAAGGCAAGTGCCCTCTTCCCTGCACCAAAAGGTCCAAAATTCCCCCTACGAGGGCAAGTTATCAACTATTCAGGGGGATGGCTATACAGCCAGCTCAAGAAACTGAAGGGCCAACCTCTCTTTGAGGTCCAAACCCTGAAGAATGCCAACCTGCCCCTCTCGTTGAATTTCAATAATGAACAACTGTGCAAGTTCAATAGAAGGAAAAACCTGTAAACTCTCGCGAATTCTCTTTGATTTTAGGACGGTGCAAATAAACTGCATAGTACCTTTTGATGCTGAAAATGTCCTATCTGCCGGGAAATGAATTATGCAAGGTCCCGGAAAGACATACCCCACACTGCAAGCTTGGGAAATGTCCGGTGAATGAAGGGACCCTTTTTGGACCTAGGGTTATGAGCCCATTGGATGAAGACCGTGCTGAGAGGACCAAAGAGAGGAAGGAAGGGAGAAGCATATAGATGCGGCCTTACCTTTTGACTTTGAATGGTTCACTTCTGCAAACCGGGAAAGAAACGATTCCTTATCGTTGGCTCCAAGAAAACCATTTTGTGCCCGACTGCTAAGAAGAATGTTGCTGGGTTTAGAAATATTTTCTAATGTCTGGGGCAACAAGCCCGAAAACAATAACTGAACTGGGAAGTGGGAAAGACTTCATGGCAAGCCCAGTCTCTTTGACGAAGGTGCGGTCATAAAAACAAGGAAATGAATGAGAACGAGACCTGCTGAGCCTGATCAAGCCTGCACAAAGGGCCTCCTCACCACTGGTACGCCGGGAGGAGCATGCTTGCTGAATAAACCCCCTCACCGAGTCAAAACTAGGGGTCAAAGTCTATAATCAAAGTACTGTACTGAGTCTGAGTCTGAAGTTCTGACCCCGAGTGCTAAAAACCGAGTCAGAGTCCCCAGTTCCAGTTCTGAGTCGTCCTGTGTCGGATCTAGAAATCAGACTTCAAAATTTGATGTAATTTTTCAGGAACAATTCCCGTCTAATCAAAATAAAGAGCTGTAAAATTATTGGCTTACCCCGCGTGTCTATGCTTTCCAACATTCCAAGCAAAAATAATGAAAAATCAAATAAAATAAATAAAAAATGAAAAGAAAAAATAAATAATTGGTAAAGAAAGAAAATGAACATACATACATTGCATCTGACTGTGTGAAACAGGAACAGGGCCATTTGGAATGCTTGAAGAGGTTGCCGATTGCTTCATGTGGAAGGCAAGTGACATCAAAACGGGAAAATTGACCTGGCAATAGCGGTGCACAAGAAATTCCCAGTATCCCGAGGCTAAAACCGGTAAAATAAAGAAGCTAAGAAGGCTGAAAAGCAGAATGGTCTGAAATCAAAGGAAGGAGTAAAAGGG
>NW_023591670.1:0-14843 GCF_014843425.1 Jatropha curcas | reverse complement strand
AAAGAAAAAACCAAACCAAACTGAATAGCCTCTAGAATCAAATCAAACCAGTTGGATTCAATTTCTTTTTCCTATTTGATTTTTGACTGTGATATTTCCAGAATTAGTGTTATTAATGGCAAAACAAATTTATTCACTGTGATAAAATTTTCCTTCTTTCACTGCTACATCTTCCTTTTTTTTTTTTTTTTTTTTTTTTAAAGAAACTATATTTGCTAGTCTAGAATTTAATACAGCATAGGCATTCCAGTTTCCCCAAAAGCTGATTAAAAAATTATTTTTATGTCTGTTTCTTTAATTGCTTTGAATGTGTTAAAATGCGTTAATTAGATAAAAGAACTGGTTTTCTCCAATTTAACCTAATATTTTTACTTTTATCAATTAAATTTGGTTTAAATTTTTCTAAAAAATTTTAACAATTTAGCTTAATTCATTTTTAAAAATTAGTGATAAAATGCTAGTTAATCGTAGAAAATTTAAACTTTTTAAAAAATATAAGAGAAATTATGATTTGTTAATGTTCCTTGAATTTTCTGTCATTTTTCCCTTTAAGGAATATTTTTTTTTTTTGGTAATTAAAGAAAAACTTTTAAAATTGTTGCATGACTTACCAATTTAAACTTATGCCTTTTTTCAATAAATCTGACACTTATGTTTCTTAACACTGGTATGGAATAAATGGATTCCACAAAATTTTAATGAAATTTATTTATAAAATCCCATTTTGTATTTTGTATTGAAAAGGGAAAATGAAAAATTAAATTAATATACAAAATTTTATGAAATTTATTTATAAATCCAAATTTTGTATTTTGTATGAAAAGAAAATGAAAAATTAAATTATATGACTTTTGGATATAATTAAATTTAATTCTATAAAAAATGTGAAATTTTTAAATAAATTCTACAAACTTAAACAACTAAAGTTTTATTACAAATCTCTTTATCCTTCTAGTCTTCTAAAATTATTACACTAAGGGTATTTCAGAAATAAAATAAATCAATTTTTAATTTTTAAATTTATTCGAAATATAAAAAATTTATTTACAAATTAATTCTATTTAGAATTTATTTATAAATAAATTCCGTGGTTTGAGTTGGTTTAATAGCATTTCAAAATTTTCTAATTCGGAGCTCCAAAACGCCACTTCTCTTTCTATGATAAGCCAAAAGGCCAACACAGGAATCATTGAAGTGAGCGGCCATTTCATTATCCTTGTTGGACGTTCAAATTGCAGTCCATAATGCTTGCATTGAAGCCTATATGTGAAGGAGGTCCTAAAGGCCTCATTTAGTTTCATGAATTTGGTTTTTTTGCAATAATTTTATTAATTGGGTTGTAATTCTCATTTCTCCTTTTTTTTTTGTGCGTTTTTTAATTTCTTTAATAAATGGCAAGTTTGATATATAAGGGTGAATTCTAATTAAGAGATTTTAAAATGACATAGAAAGCATACAAGGGTTTTGAATTAATTGTTATGTTAGCATTGACATGTTTAGGTTATATATATTGTAAGTATGCTATGATAAGTAACATGGTTGGGATGTATAATTAGTTTGCATGATTAATACATATAAATTAGTTGCTAATGTCTTCCATAAGCATTGAGCTTTTAAAGGCCCTTGCCCAAGGAATCTAGATATTCTTCACCTACTTCCCATTTCCTTAGTTAGACAGAAGAAAGTTGACTGTGAACGAAGAATCAAAACATAATTATTCCTATATAAAGTAATTTAATAATTTCAAATCAAAGGATTACTTATATAACCATCACTTGAGTATTCCACAAACACATGTAAGTGTAAATGTACAATTCTTATATAAGCTAATTCAGTGGACTTGTTTAAATAACAAGCATCAACATATTAATTTTAAATATTACATATATGTCAGCTTACGATAACAATTGATTCCCTTTACAAAAGAAAGCACATAATATATATCAGTCTCAACAGCTCTAATCATCGTCCAATAATAAGGAAAACGTTAATCATGAATATTTAGAGACATTGCTTCATACAAAATAAAATTTATAGTTATAACCATATTATAATTTATTTCGCAAAACAATAGTTTTATGGAATTTTATCTTTTACCGAGATTCATTTAATTGAACATAAAAAATAAATATATGCCTTTTATTAATAATAAAATATTTATTATATGAAATATTATATTCAAAATATAACTAATCAATTGATTATATGATATATGGGATACCTAATCGAATATAGTTCTGTAAAATTGAGAAAAAAGACGAAGCCTTAAAAGATGAATTTGGAGTTCTTAGAAGAGCACAGAGGAAAGCCTATGAGGGGGATGGCTGCATACCAAAAAAAAAAATAAATAAATAAAAAATAAAGAAGAAGAAAAAAAAGAAAAAAAAAAGGATTCTCACCGAAATTCAAAGTTGAAAACTTCTAAACAATGTGCAAGCAATCCAAGTACTTTCTCTAGAAACTCCGGCACACCTAAGCACATCTAAGTCACCGAGTTTGAAGTATTACAATATCAATATCAAAATATTCCGAAGTTTATGAATTTTTATAATTTCATTCTATTTTAATATTTTTATCAATTTTATTTCAATTTCGATCTTTTATAAACCTTAATTGTAATTAAAGATGAAATTATAAATAAAAAATATTCCCATCCATTTTTATATCATCATGTGACACTAATAAAAATATAAAAAAATCATTAGTCTATCCAACTGATGTTGCACAAATTAAATTTTTAATTTTTGAAATAAATTTGCTAATCGATAATTTAATAAATAAAATTTTGTTACATATTAACAAAAAAATTCTAAAGCATGACATAAAAATTAATTTAATAAAATCTAATTTTTTTAATTATATATTTTTTTAATATTATTTATATGTTAAGCTGATGCTTGTAATTGTTTGGTTAATAATATAATTAGAAAATGATGAAAATATTTTTTTATTTGTAATTTCATCTTTAATTGCAACTATGTGCTGCTATATCTATAAAAGATTAAAATTGAGAATTGATATAAATGTCAAAACACAGTGAATTGTAAAAGTTTACAAAATTTAGAGTATTTTAATACATTAGACCGTACCTAAATTCAATTGCAAAGGGAAGGATTTTTTGGGGTTTGCATATCAAGTCTTTTGTAGTTTATACAATCATTCAAAAAAAAAAAAAAAAAAAAAAAAATGTACGTTTTATACCAATCATTTCAAAAAAAAAAATAAAAAAACAAAAAAAGAGTCCCAGTATACCAGTGCAAGAATGTAAATCCAATCAAATTGACACCTAAAGGCAAATGATTAAAAAAATCCACAAGGTCGAGAAAACAATTATGGAGAACCAATAAATGCACCTTGAAATATTTCAAACTAAACTAAATTCATCTTAATTGCGAATTTAAAAATACCATATATTCCTTATTTTTCCCAATTAAAAACTTAAAAAACGGGGGGGGGCTTTTTTAAAAAAGGCAAAAAATCAAAAAGTTACACTTAAGTACAGTTGTAGGTGATAAGTGCACTATAAAGGACCTGACAATAGGATTCCAGGTTTTGAATCCCTTCCCTAAATACTTACAAAAAACAAAAAAAATTAAAAAGCGGGAGTTAATAAATAATTATTCAAATATTATGTTTCATATAATTTTTTTTAGGAATGCCTTTGGATATAAGATTTTTATTTGAATCTTAACATTGCCTATTTAGATCAATTTATTGTCAATATTTCTTGAATTTTATTTTAATTTTAATAAAGACGAGGTAAGTTGTTGAATTATTTAACCAGTCAAATCTAACCTAACATAACACCAGTTGGGCACCCTTTTTATGGTTAAATTATATTCTCTACTAATCAAATGTCCATAGCTCAATCAAGTAGCTAGCTTAAATAATTCCAATTAAGTTTTTCTAGAACATTATCTACCGGTTGTGGTTCAGTTGCAATGCAAGTGAGGCATGTGAGAAGAGTCTCTCAGTTCCGATTTTTCATTTAAACGCACCTGTAGAGATGGGGCGATGGAGGGCTTTAACTGTTACTATGCCCTTTGGAGTAGATTAAGCCCGTCTGTAATAATAGAGTCCTCTTGATTGCAATCTGTAGTGCTTTTGGAGGAATGTTAAAAGTTGATACAAACCAAACTGAGTAAAAAAAAATTAGAAACTTATCAATTGGCTACATTCAATTTTGAGTGTTTACTTTCCCGTTACATGAATTTTGATTGTTTTCACTTGGAACAACTCTCTACTTTAATTCTTTAACAACGAATGTACCCCTTGAATTGAAAAATAAATTTTTATAAAATCTTATTATAAAATTCTACATTTTTATGTTTGCTGTGAAAAAAAAAAATCGAAATTTAACACTTACCGAATTATTTATCTTATGGATTTGAACATAACTAAAGTAATATCATCCAAAAAGGACACCAAATTTTTTTTTAAAAAATTTTTTTATAAATATTAAACAACTCAAAATTTTATGGACCAAAATTATTCATTTTCCCTTGCATCTTCTAAAATATTATTATATTAAAGTGTTTAAAGCAAATAAAAACAAATATTAAATTTTAAATTCCATTCCAAGATGACAAAATTATTCTATAAAATGAATTCATATATTTTGATTTAGTTATATACCAAAAATCCAATTGGAACTTCACATAATAAATAGACTTTAGTAGAATTTCCATAATTGATTCTTAAGTGTTGATGGTAGAATTCCTCTTAGTGTAAGACAACAATGGAGATGGACTAGAAAAGGCCGGCCACAAAGATATCCTTTTTTCATGAAGGAAAGGCCAAAAGAAGACAATGTGAATCGAGGAAAATTAAAGACGGGGTCACATGTTTCTTTTGATTTGATTTTATAAATAATTCCTCGAAAATCATAAACCACATTGGAGGGGAAAAAAGTGATTATGGCTTTCCGGTAAAACCATGTTCTGAATTCTTTTCTTTTCAATGGGAAGGGCAGCCACCTCCAAAATGGCATTAAAGCAACCGAACCAATATGTTAGAAGTGGACATAAAGGACATATTGCCAAAATCATTTTTTTTGATCCTTCTGTAACTGACTAAATTTGCCTTAAAACTCCATTAGTGATGACCAATTGCCCCTGCCTAGCTAACCTTAACTCTTTTGTTTACGTTGGTACTTTTTATTTTTCTTTTTAGGTCGAAATTTTTTAGGGAATAGGTTCTAGTTTTCGTATATCTAACCTTCTTAGAAATAATCTAAATAAGGATTATTTCTACCTATTAAACTACAACATTTTTAACATATTTATAAATTTAATTTCCAATGGATTTAAATCTAACTAGTAAAAATAATTGCCAATCAGATGTGCCGCTCACTTTCTTCTTCTTACTTAAGTTTAAAATAATAAGACTGGTTTCAAGTTCGGAGCTTCTCTCGAACTATTAATAGTTGTTCACTAATTTGTTGAGTCAAGGAAAACTAATTCTAGTTGTTGTTGTAATCCTTTAGTGTCATTTCCGGCTCATTAAAACTTTTCCTAATGATAATAAAAAAAAAAAAAAATTATTTTGATTAGGTGTCTGGATATAATATATGTAAAAAAGTATGGTTTAACTGGGCTCATGAGTAGGGCTCTCGAATACCCGAATAATTTATCTTAAAAAAATAAAAATTAATTTTGGCAAAAAAGTTTAAAGTGTGGATGATATTAAACCTGTACATTCATTCGGTATTCAAAAACCCCACACTTCATTCCAATTATAAAGTTGCTAAATTCACCATGAATAGGTCCATATAAGGATGGAACACTGGACACGCTCTAACCAAGTTATTAAAAAATGCTTTATACCATTTATGAGTTATGGGCCTCAGTTGGCCCAACGCAGACTGGATAGCATGAGAAGAGCTTTCCGAGACCGATTCATCCACTATAAAATAACCGCAGGAAGAGGCAAAGACGCCTTACCTACTAGTAATAGAGCGTTGAAAACAGTTAGATGATACTTTTATCCATAATGTCAAAAATAAAATTCCATTACTATAAGGAGAGCCAAAAAAAAAGCACGGATAATTGGTGACTCGTTTGAAATTGCTAGCAAGATTGGGAAAAACTAGTAAAACGAATATGGGCAGCGCCCGAGCTTCATCGCACGCACACCTAATAAACGGGACAACGTCACGGCAACAACACGGCGATTCCTGGACCGCCTCTAACATCATTCACTCATCAACAATTTAGAAATCAAGCGCATATAGGTACTTAAACAATAATCAGCAGAAAAAGGGGGATCGTCTTTGTCTAATTAAATACAACAACAGGAAAACTATTCGAGGAGGATAGCTTATTTGTTGCAGATAGAAAAAGAATCTTTCCCTTTTTGAAATCAAAGTACCAACATGAAGCAAAATGTGTAATAGTTTTAAAGGCAGTTATTAATGACTCAACAACCTATACCCATAAAGCACAATTTACAACCACTCTCTCCCTCTCGTATACTTTCTCTGTCTTCTCTGGAATTGGTGTTCTGTTACTGAATTTCAAGGACTACAGCCATGGATATTCCAGAGAAAGATGCTCGCAATTACAAATATCACTTCTTGAGCGTTATTTATAGCAAAATAAATCTGCTTCACTTGATTCTTTTCCCATCTTTCTCTATATGCTGGCTCTAAGGAACTCGTCCACCAATCTCCTTGCGTACTTTGGCACACACTTTTTTTGCCTCCCCCAACCAACTGCTGTTGCTTAGTCTTTGGACTCATTGCAATTTTGGTCGGATGTTTTCACCTTTTGCAAATCTGGATTTCCTGCCAGTGCGGTGAAAAGCCCGGCCGGAAGGGTGCTCTCTTCACTATGTCACTGCTGCACCGCTGCACAACCCGGAAACATTACCGAGCACGAGCCTGACGCAGGAAATGATGAGTAATAGAACAAGGAGTATGATCAACTCTCAACGTGACTATTTGGAAATCCAGTTCGGAGTCCGGAGTTCAAGTATTGATATGAGATCCTGTGTGAGTCGGCGATCATGTCAGATCGGGTCAAAGCCTTGATTATGGGATTTGTTGAAAATAATTTTTCTTTCCCCAAAGGGGGGGAACCGAATAGAACGACCTCATATCAATCCCCTACTTTCACATTACTAGGCATTAAAATTAAATCGTAGAACGGAAAGGCGGAAATAGAAAATAGTTGTATCTGATAATTGAACATCTTCCTTGTGTAAACTTGTAACACTTGCATCTCAAATGTGAAAAATGTCGGAAAGAAGTGTAATAAAAAAATTAATCTTTATAATAGTGTATATATTTCATTTGCGTTTAGTATTGACAATAGTATGCATAACACGATCAACCTTCATGATCTTTCCCTTGAGCGTCAGTCTCAATTCACTACTAGGGTCCGCAAGCTAGAATACAATATTTTTGAATAAGATGCCCAAAACGAAATTTCTTTAAATTTTTCAGAGGGAGTTAAATATAATCTTTATGTATTTTGGAAGATCCCCAAAATGTAACAGTCTTATTCGTAGGATCTTAGAGTCTTTCTCCTCGGCATTGCCAAAGCCCCTCTCCAGCTCACATAAGAGCCTTGCCGCCCTAAACTTTAGCACCAACCCTTGACCTTTTGTGCTTCGTAATTCTTTTAAACACACAATGAACGAATTAGAAAAAAAATAAACAAATGAAAACATCAAAAGAATGAAATCTTCAGATAGAGCGGAAAATAGAAAGTAAAAAAAACCATATATGGAAGAATATGGAATATCTTATGGCGAACTTGACAAGAAAACCTGTCAGCATGTCTCCATGTTAGCAAAGCTTTATGAATTTTATTTGTTTTATTTGACTTTTAGCCTAATAATTGCTTGAAATAGTTATTTCTAAATTTATTAAATTTCTATGTAGTGTCTCCACGATGTATTAGCATCCTTATTGGCCATTCTCTGGATGATAAGATTGCTTCATGATTTTTTTTCCAAAATTTAAATTTTCTTGCTAAAGGGCAGCATAATTGGGTTAAAAGAAAGAGAAATATTTGTCAAAGTAGTGGACTCTGTTTTGCTTCTTCTGACTTAACAATGTTTAACTCTTAGCCAATAACGCCACCTGTATACATACTATATATATATATAAAAAACTGCACCTGGAACTTCTTGGGGAAATGTCGACGAGATTCTTTCCCTTGTTTGGTGGCTTAAGGAACCTCCAACACACCGATACCATGCGAGCCACCACAATGCTTCCTCAACAGAAGCCCGACCGATCGCCACCACAAGATCACTCACCACGCCAACCTAAAGAAGGAGTATGCCCCCAATCCCACACTAATACCCTAGAATCTCACCATCTACGCCCCAACTGACCCTATAACCCCACCTCAACCACCCACAATACGACATCACTGACCCACAACAAAATCTGAGTCCCACACAAACATCTCTCCAGCCCAGCTCATACGAGAAAAAAAACAAATAAAAATTGACACATCATAAATAACGACCCACCCACGACTACATCATAGTTTGGTTAGTTAATTATACAGTCTTTGATTTCTCTAAATCTTTTAGGTAAAAAGCAAAACATTCTACTCATGACCTTTTTCTGTAGCTAGCTTTTCCCCTATACACATAATCAAAGGCCAAGTGCCAGCAGCGACCAGGGATATGCACTCCCCTTAGACATCCCCGCGCCTCATAAATTCTTCATTTAATAATATGAAATTAAAGGTCTATCGTTAACCGCAGTAATGGTTTAGTTGCACTAACAGCATCTTCACAATATTCCACCGAGGGATAAAGACAATCGCATATACACAAAAAACAACTAACCAACTAGCTCATACATCTCCACACACCCAACGCAACACACCTGTTGGTTGCTAGGACAAAACGCCAAGGAAACAGAAAAACATTAACCTCCACCCAGTTATCTTCTATCAAAAATGCAGAATTCACAAGAACATGACTGAATTAAATTGAAGGTGAAAACTGAATGAGAAAAAAGTAGAAAGAAGAAGACAGCTCTTAAACTCCGGTCTTGACCAATGCAACCACTAACCAAACTTGTATGAAGGCTCTTCACTCCATTCAGCAGTTCATAACAATCAGCAGCAATAACCTGAAATTTCTTCACCTTTTCACTGATAATTTGTTTTTTCCCTTTCTGTGATTTCTATTGTAGAGGGAGATTCGATTCTTGCATAAATTGCAGCATTTCCAAGGTTTTGCACTTTATTTGCTTTCATCCAAAACAATAATGGCAACGACCCGGAAGTGGCCTTTCCTTTCTTCTTCTCTACAATGGCACCCACTTTCGCGCATTAACTCTACACAAAATCCTAAGGGTCAAATTAACTTTTTTTTTTCATGTGCCCTAGTATTACACATTTGAACTTAATAATTATTAAGCCCGGTTCTTTCCCCTTAAAATCCCACAAATACCCTAAATTTTCCAGCTTCCTCTTTTCTGTTCATAAAAACTTCATAGCCTCCCATTAGAAGGAGGCAGCCTTGTATCTTCCAGGTATCTACTTCATAATTGAAAAAAGTTCAAAGTCTATGAGAGTGCAAAGAATCATTTTTGCTAAAATCATGAAACATATCAGCATAATATACAATGTCTGGGAGATGCCACAAATAAATTAAGATCCACCCATGAATAGTAATGTTTTGTCAATGATTTTGATTTGATTTTAAGTTAGAATTTAATGGAATTCTTTTCTTTTTCCTTTTAAAAGAAATTTAAAATATGAAAATATCAAAAAAGACTAAACTTTACCAAAAAGGGGTTTTTTTTTCAATCTTTCTAGTACAGATGAAGATGCCTGACGGTTCGCACCTTAAAATTCCCCAGGCTCTCTAGTTAATGTTTTTCCTGGAGATGGACTCAAATATCAAGCTTTTCTAAAATCTTCCATTCACTAATGACATATCTTCCTCTGTCTCGGATCTTCCATTTCCTCCAACGTTTGCTGTAAACAAATGAGAATTCTGCAACAACTGATATACATGAACAACACAAATTTAACCCAAAAAAATACATTACATATGAACATTTCCAACATGGTCATGTATTTTTGTAAGGAATCCTTACGTGACAACTTTTGTCTATTGATCAGAACAGCGACCAGCCAGGGACTGAGATGCTGAAGGATGTCTCATATTATCGGGTTAATAACCCTGTTGGATGAGCATTGGTTGCCTTATTTTCTATGCGTATTAATTCCAAGTATAGGTAGCAGACAAAAAATGAGCAAGGCAATATTGTACTGGCTTAAATATCCCAGAAACGCAGCAAACTAATAGCGACCTGATTAGTTTGAGGAAGCTCTCATACTTGCATAACCAAGAGTTGTTGATTGTAGAACAACAGCACAAATGAAACAAGCATCCACTTAATTTCGGACAATTTATCAAAAGAAGCATAAAAATGCCAATTCCTAAAAATTATTAATAAAGGCACCCACAACCAAGAGGTGAACAGATGCATAAAACAAACGTTGACTCGTCACACTTCTTATGATTTTCAATCTCTATATGCATCTGTCGAACCCATTTCTCTTATTCGCATCTGGACTAGCTTTAAAAAACAAAAAGAGCCTCTTGGCGTTTTCTACCATGTTAATCTGCTTGCTCCTTTACTTAGAACGGGGAATCCCAAACAAGGATACCCATTCCAAACTAACAACTACATAAACACTTGCCAGTAATTTTGCGGTATGCTATTAGGGACGAGGTATCTCCATCCGACAGTAGGTCATATGTAACAACCACAGAAATAAATGGCATCAATAAGCCCATGTTGGTTTTTTGCCATCAATGATGCAATTATAAGGAAGGAAAAGTTATTGTAGCCCAAACCCTAGATACAGAGTACAACAAAATAAATACTTGCTTGAAACTAAATTTTGTTTCACCAAAAATGACTTCCAACCATGAAGCGAGTTTGTGTTGCTATTGTTGTTCTTGGAGTTTTGATTTCTGAAGACCTTCTTTGAAGGTTTTCTTTCTCTTTGGCATCTTAAACAAGCATCTTCTACATCTGAAAGACAAGGCTTACTAGTATCATGCATTGGCCATTGAAATATAAAAAAAAAAAATTTGTTCAATCCTTTTATCCCAACGGATGGCACTGAAGATTGAAATTGGTGTAATCAACCAATTAATTTTCTAGCTGGGGAATTTTACTATACACATCCCAAAATTGTGCTATTCCCTTCACAAACTCTTTTCTATAAGCGCTATGGGTTGACTTACTTGCAACATTCGAACCTTATTCACCCCCCCATAATGGAAAATCTATAAACCCGGTTCTCCCTTCATTTGGCCCTTTCATCACAAGGGGACTGCTGCATTTTTATCAAACTGACTATATTTCATTCTAGTACAATCCAATAAGACTCTGGGTTTTCTAACAATTAAAACTGTTTGCATTCAAACCTGCTATCAAAAAGCCCTAAGCAATCTAGGTGGTTTAGAATTTCACCTAATTACTAGGAAATTAATATAAAGCGGGAAAAATATGTATTGGTCTGGGCATCAAAAAGAAATTAATATTTAGACCTTCTCTAACCGCTGAGAGAAAATTTGTTCGATGTTACCCACAGGAGATCTATAAAAGAGAGGAATTATTTGTCTCAGAGGTCAATGTCTACAAATCAGGAAAGAAGCAAATAGCAACCCAATTACCTGTCGCTGTTTCCCAGTTGCGGCTAAGATTTTATGTCATGCAAATGCCCGAAAGGGAGGTTCGCAATTTTGTAGTTTCATCTATTTTATGTTACCTATTGATCTATTATTATTTATTATTATTATTGATTATTAGCAAAATACATTCCACAAGTCACTCAATCTTGCAACTTTAAGCTATTGAGTCCTCTAAGTTTTATTTATTCCAATATGAAGCTCTATTTACTATTATTTTAGTGACAATAAGAACTTATTTAACTAACTCTGTATACCCGCCGTTCTAGACTATTAGTATTCTTCAAAAATTTGGACCTACACAATGTGGTCTCATTTACGATATTTATAATGTCTTATAATAAGAAATATATGATTATAAATATTTAATTTATAAATTGTATGATTGTTTTTGAATTAATACAACATTCAACCAACTACTACATGTAGTTACTTCATTTTTATCATGTTATTGATCGTTCAAAATACAATATCTATATATTCATTTTTATTGTTCTAAAAATAAATTATACTATTAATTAGTCAAAATACAATTTCCGGAAGTCACTTAAACTTTGTAACCTAAGCTATTAAAGCTCCTACGGGCTATGTCTTGGCTTGGATGTTAATACACATTGTAATGTCATTCAAAGATTGTAATCGCAAAATAAAAAAATGTACATGGAATGAAAATCGTAATTAAGATTTCTATTTCACTATGGTTTGGCTAATATCAATTTAAATAAAATTTATGGCAATGTACATGCATAATTCATTTGACTGATTTAATCATTGTAAATATGCCTAATGTAGTCTTGTAATTAAAAATACTACAACCACCCTGTGTAACACACCCCTTCTTCCTACAACCCCGTCAGGGCCCGACACGGAAATGTCACTACTTCTGCTGCGAACAAAGGCACGTTATAGACTTGCTTATTAATTACAGAAACTTAATTTCAAAATAAAACAACTAATAATACGAAAAAAACGGTACGCTTAGTTATTAATTCCTTTAAACATACAAGACAGGACAGTCCTTTAAGAATACCACACTCAAGCCGCCATTAAAACAGTTCAATTATTAAAAATCTAGGGAAAATAAAATCCTTAAGGTAGTAGTGGCACAACCCATTTCAAACACAAACTTAAATAGTTTAGGATAAAGTCCTTGCAGAGAACAATCTGTAAGATGTCCTCCCTTTGAAAATTGCCCCACACTTTTAAGAAAACCAATCGAATCCGTTAAATAAAACGTTATTAACCGTTTCCTCAATCGAAAGAAAAACTAAATTTCCAAATATTCTCCTTTACTTAAATAATCAATATTCCAATCAAATAAGTCAAATTCCCAAAGGCCCATAAAAACTCCTCAAATCAACATTTTTATAACATCAACTAATCAATCAATAAAAATAAAATCCAAGATACAAAAAATTCAGAATATCCTCAAAAAATGAGCTTCCCATCGTCCAATTGGAAACATAATTCAAATTCCTCCAAAAGGGGTTCAAAAGGGATAAAACCAAAAGTCTACATCAAAAGAACTAGAATCTAACCAACAATCTCACAATACCGTAAATCCACACTCTCATTCATTTCATAAAACCTTCAACCAAACATGCCTATGAGTGGATCCAGTTATTAAGACTCATACTCCCTTAGTCTGAAAGTCCGCTCCTCTCTCTTGACACAGGTACTTTGAGACTCCACATCAAAACAAAGCCCCTTCAACCTACGCGAGTTAAAAAACATCCTCCTAAGTCATAAAACTCAGTGGTATCAAACCAATATTATATGTTTAATCACATAGCATACAATGTCCATGGTCCGTGGAAAATCCGGCCTAGAAATATTACAAATTAATTCATTTACTATATAGTTCTCATCTCCACACCGCATATTTCATGCAGAATACTATCATAATCACAGTCACATTCATATTTATTGTGCTCTGAGAAACAACATCAATCATAATATAATTTAACTTTTATGAATTACTTGTTCCGCGTACAAGTCCTACCTATAGCCGCGGATGAACGTATGCATAACTTCTATATACAAGCTGTAACTTTATGGGATTTTGACTGTTACATGATTACTGCATATGCAAGTAATCAGTAATTTATAATTGGGTATGTCATTCTCTAATTCATTATTGGGGCCCTTCAGTGGACTCGCAGGAAAGAAACCAGAAGCAGGAATAGGGTTAACCTAGAACGGTGTTGGCATAAGCACCGTCAAAACACTATACTGGGCTAGTTAGCCTTTAACAGTAGGACTTAGACAAGTTTTTTAGATTACCAGAGGTCAGTAGGAGTCGCGTCCACTTCGTACTTGAAGACAGCCATGTGTCTGCGCTTGATCGAATCATAGAGCAATCCAAATCCAAATCCCATACACATGCTTCTTATTTTCAGAAACAGATAATACATATTCTAGCAATCAACTCAACCCCAAGCAACGTCAACCCAGTAAGAGCCCAATTATGCTTCTTATTATGTGAATGTCAGCTTTAATTTCCCAATTATCCCACGATAGCCAAACCTTATTAATTACAAGTATCTACTCAATATTCATAACATAGTTGTTAAGCATACATGATTGGCAAAACTATGACTCCATGATTTACAGCAAACTTATTTCTTCATACAAATCTCCAATGATTACTATATTTCATATCACTGTAGTATTACCATAATAATCGACTCATATCCATAGAAATAAAGTCCAACTTCAAGCATCTTGAAGGTCCAAACCACATTCAATCCTGAACTTCATAACAGCTACTCCAACTATCACTTAAGTAGTCACAATAAGAATGTTTAACCTAGTGCATAGCATAAGCTTTCCATGTACGTATTACCCATACGTTTATTATGAATCACTAGTCAAAAACATTAGGCTTCAACATTTATCACTATTGTTTCTCGAGTGATTCCATAAGTCAAACCAATGTCAATATTCACATTATCAAAGTTCCTGGAAGCATCATTTAATACACATTCATATTACTACAACCAAGCCTGTGAAATACTTCAAATTTTTGAGGCATTCTCATGTTGTTGGTGCATTGTGAAACTCTTTCAGATGGAGGAAAACACGCTATTGCTACAGTTGCATGCCAATTAGTTCTTTTGACTATTCGCGTACAGAGTAAATTGGACCTTTTCCTATCAGTA
>NW_023591669.1:18873-30896 GCF_014843425.1 Jatropha curcas | reverse complement strand
AGTTAACAATACTCAAATCGTTAGGCTCTGATAACATTACCAACCAAGATCGACGATTAAGTATATTATCCAACTCAAACAAGAAAGACTATATTATCCAAATAATATTAAAACTATCAACTGAAATAGATCTATTATTTAAAATCAATAATATTTCAAAAATATTTAAATAAATATATTGTAATTAAAATATTATTTCTCTTAAATTTACAAAAACATGAGATAATTCATATGGTACTTACGTTTGTAGCACAAAGTTCCTTGTTATTCAAGTGCATATGATAAAACACCAGGAGGTTATGTGTTTCCAGCTGATATACAAAAATTTAATTCAACAGTAATTGTTTAAAGATGAACAGTATTTGTTAATCTGAACAGTAAGATGAACAGTATGTATGAACGATCAAGAACAATATTTCTGATGTGGGAAGATCCACACAGAAGGTGCAAAACCACAGAGCATACTATACAAAATAATATTTATCAATAAAACTCAACAATTTAATTAATGATTATTTAAGTTAAGGTTGAGGGTTCCTGCAACCTGAGCCTGGGATCCCCAAGAACTAAGTCAGGACTGTGGGAGGGAGAAGAGAGAGGAAGCCTTTAACAGGGCGTAGTAGTAGCATTATAAATTAAATAAATAACTTTATTCAAATATGAAAATTCCAAATTAAACTACCAAGTTTAAAAAATTTACATCCAGACGTTCGAACGTTGGAATGCTTACAAAGAACTTTGGAGAGGATGAGAGAGTGTTTAGTATATTGTTATACAAGCTTATGCCTTCACAAGAGGATAGGCTCCCTTTAAATAACATAGAAAAGAATCTTACTATTCTACTTTTACGTATTAATGAACAGTGTTGGGCTGCCACCGGAATTGAGCAGTGTTGACCTTTACTGTGGATGAATAGTTTGGTTGGTCTTATGCCATCGGAATCTTTACTGTGGATGATGCGTTGGCTTTTCCTGTTAGGAAACAGTGATTTAAACTTTTACTATTGAATGATGGTGAAATAAGGTTTCACCTGCCTTTTACTCAGATGAGGACGATGTGTCCTTCTTTTTCTTCTTTTTCATTTGCTTTGCTTTTTTGTTTTAAATTTTTCTTTGCCTTTTCAGCTTACTTTTGACTATAATGGATCCAACAATTTCATCATTACTATCTCGTTGGAGGATAGTGGAATGATGTTGATTGAGGGAAAAGAGGAAGCCATGTCAGGCCCACTTCTGTTTGCTTGATTTAGATATTTTACTTGAAACAGTCTATGCCTGCTTTTACTTGATGAGGGTTTTTACTGGGAGAATCAGAATCTGTTGAGAGATGCGAAGCAGTTCTTGGCAGATTCTGGCTATCAAACTTCATCTGGAAGTTTGTAGCAGCAGCTAACCTTTGCCTTGGCATTGTGGCTTTTGGATTCCGAAAGTCGGTGATTTAGTGCCAAGGAGTGGTTGCATAGTTAATAGAGAAAGAGAAGAAACCTGTTTAATTATCACGTAATCCATGAGAATCAATTTTAAGTCCGTGGTAGATTTTGGAAAGATCCCCACCATTTAATCCTGTGTCTTTTTACCAAACATAGGAATCTGTATGTTCCTACGGCCATTACTGAGTGTCCAAATACCATTGATATACCCAGGGCGTGAAGAAGGCCATACAATAGTAACATAAGAAGGGGAAATGGGCTTCTTGCAGGATTGGGTTTATAATGGGCTTTAAAATACTGAATATAATGCCTGGATTGGAGGAGGTAATTTCATTGGAAATCCCCTAGTTTCCCCACCATTTTTTAACCAGTTAAGGCACTTTACAATCCAGTACGAAAGGGATGTGTCAAAATAGAATTAACATGAAGCGTAGCAGTGGGATTTTGAATAGCAAAAATTTTTCCCATGCATCAGCGATAATCAAAATAATTGTATACAGTACTGGGACATGTTTATATAAAACTTTAAATGTAACAGCGGGTAAAGAAAGAGAGTTAGGCCAGTCCTTGGGGATGAAGAATCCGTTGGATTTTAAGTGAAGAATATAAAAAACAGATTTATTTTTGAAATCATAATATATGTTTTAATTTTACAGATCCAGTATCCAAGAGAATAATTATGATAATATCTTGGGGTTGAAAGATCAGTTGGAGCAAGTACCAATCCTCAGTGAGTACTGTTTTAAAACAGACCAAGGATTTAGTGTTATTATATCCATCTTCTATTTCAATTCATAATGAAAAATAGGTTTTTAAGAACCAATGTATAACCTGCGTATACTGGATTTTGGCAAATCCACAGCCATCAACGGATTTGATAAGCTTTTACTGCCTACCGTTTGAGACAGACTAGCCTACCATGAACGGGTACGATCGCTTTAGGTGTAGAAGACATACCTGGCGCCTTCTGTGGAAGAGGACGCTATACTTTGTAACCCTTAACACCTTTCTGGAGATTGACTTAGCTGTTCAATCCATTTTTTAAGATCTGGAGAAAGTTTAGTGTTTTAGGGGTTTTAGAGTTAAACTTCTGAATGCCTCAGAGAGAGCTTTAAGTGGGGTGATTCAGGTGCTTCTTTTAGGGGCTTGCCTTATCCTGTTTCCTGCCATGTTCTGTAAGAATTCGCGAGTCAGAAAGTCTGGAATAATTGTTTTTATCACCGTGAATAAATCAATATCAAATTCAAAATATACTAAGTTAAAAGGCTTGCCATCTTGCAAAAATTGGTTAGAAGCCAGATTTTTACATCGTTTGTAAAACATCTTTTGCAAGAGTTACCAATCCAATACGAAGTTAAAAATTTTTGATTTAATAAATCAGATTGGGAATTGATTGATGGCAAAATTACTATACTTAAAATCTCCTTTTAATAGAGATAATTTATTTGAGTTGGTTCCAATGACCAACGTAACTTGAATAATTCGTTCTTTACCATTAATTACTTGTTTTAAAATACCCACCATATCCAACATCTGGAAGGCATGCAGTTCAAACTATCCTTGAATGCTGTTTGGATGAGGGATATAAAGATATGGAATTCTTTTGACTAAAGGCCTATTTCTTTTTACTAGTTGGGTATGCTGGGCTGTCCATGGGCCAGTATTTTCTTAAGCTATCATGAATGGTTTATCATGCAATTCAGGTTTGATAAAAATCTATAACATAGTTTAAACATCCAGAAAACGTTGAAGTTGGGTTTATTAGTAACTCATCAGGATACTTGGACCCAAATACCATAGCTCGTCTATGGGGCTGGGAAATTACCCTGTTCTATGTAATGACCAAAAACCAACTTTAGTTTAATTTAAGTCCATTAGTTTTACTCAATGCTAATCCATTCATTTCAATTACCATGCAAAATGTTTTAAGTGTTTTAAAATGTTCTTCTAATTTCTACAAAAAAACTAGACATCATCAAATATATCCTATACAAAAATTCACTATGGTGGATTAAATATATCATTCATGATCCTTGAAAACTCAGAGAAGGAGCATTTTAATCCAAAAGGCATTACATTCCATTCATATTGAACCGAAAGGGAACTGTAAATGCTGTTTATATCTTATCATTAGGATTGAATCTGGATCGCCAAATAACCAGGATTTCATATCAAATTTTACTAAAAAATATTTGCCATGATATAATTGTTTTTAATAAATCCTCTATGGGTAATGGATACCGTTATCATTAAGGCTGATTCAGTGGTTTATATTAATTACTAATCGGGACTCCTCTTCTAATCTCAGCCATTATTATTAACATAAAAAGCTGCACAACACCAACGACTTCTAGATTTTACTAATTAATTTTTATTTTCTAAATCTGAATTTCTTTTTTACCAAATGGTATGAGTTCAGGGCTCATTTGAATAGGTCGAAGCTTTAGTTGTAATGGACTCATTCAAATCCTTTCATAGGGATAAAATCTACTTAATGTGTTTACGATTCCAAAATGCATTTGGGTGTATTCTGCAACATAATTTATTTTTCCAAAAATGCCTTAATTACCAATTCTAGTTTGAATATTTTATCTTCTAGTTGCTTTTTAATCCGTGAAGATGTAGAATTTCTCAAAATGATTTAAGTCTTCTTCTTTAGATTTATTTAAAGAATTAAATTTTCCAAGTTTTTAATAGAATGAGCTCTAATTAAATTTAAATTTTCTCCTAGGTTTTCAGTAAATTCTAACCTAAGCTCTACTTCCTTTTACCTTGAATTAATGCAATCTTCTTATTCCGGTTAATATGTTTTTATATTTAGTGTTAATGAAATGGTGTTCCTAAGATTACCAGATAATTATTCTGTTGGTTGAAAGTAAGAATATTGTTTAATTCTAATCCATTATTTATTAAATATCTGCTTCAATTTTACCTTAAGAATTTCTAATTTAGATTTTATTTTAGCTGTTAGCAGTTTTCAATGTTTTCTGTATCTCAAATCGATGTGGAATTAAATCAGATTTTTATACCAATTTAAATCTGCTCCGTGTGATCGAAATTAAATGCTTATTTACCATTTTTATTATAAATCTTATTATAATTTGTAAATTAATTTTACTAAATATTTTCTAGATTGTTATTTCTTGTAAATATAATAAGAGAAGAGTGTGGATGGGATTGTCTTCATCTTCATTTTAGCCTCATGTATTTCATCTGTATTTTATCATCTGGTGTCATCTCTCTTATATGGAGGAACTAGATATGCTATATATATATTTTTGAGTTTCTTAAGATGTTTTATTTGGCATATGACTGGTGCTTGATGTTTTATCTTGTGACTGCCATGTTTTTAAAATTCTAAGTCTGTTATATAATCTTTCTAATGATTTTATTTGTTTCTAATTTTTTATTCTATTTAATTTTATAGTAGTTAAAAATTATTTTAAATTATTTTTTTTTTCAAAATAAGTATAGGTCTGAATTAGGTGTGATTTTTTGTATTTACTTCTTTATCTTCTTCAAAACTTGTAATGTTAATTTTTTAAGAGTGACTTTTAAGTTTCAGACTGTCAAGCTATGTATTACTTCTAAAAGGTATTCTGATTCTTTTGTTAACATATACAGATTTTTCTGAAGAACTGGTGTTGAACCTAGTTCATCAATTGATTTTCACTTTCTTGTAGCCTCAGAATCATGATTATCAGGAAGTAAGATACAATTCATGAAATTTTATTTATCCACCAGCATCTGTCGAAGTTTAATCATGCAATTTTTTATTGAAACTTGGCAAAAATTAGATGTGCTGTTGCCTTTCTACCACATTTAAAACAAGTTAAGCTTTATATGAAATCTTATTAGGTCTTTTTTGTATGGTGTTTTACTCTTAGATTTTTTTATGGGGTTACGTTTATCTTGATGATAAAAATTCTTCTTTACTAGGTTTATATGGACCTTATAGTTTTTTTATAGTGGTTTTTTATAAGCTTGTGGGTTTAGAGCATTGACCACTACATTGTTGAGTAGGGAGTATATTATAGTCAAATGTGTTACAAAAAACTTCCTAATTCTTGTTTAGTCTTTTTAACTCATATTTTTAAAGTCTTTTGAAGTTTTAAATCTTGACAAATTGTTAATCCTTCTTTTTGAATTATTACTTATTATTGGCCAATAAGTTAATTTATTTGTTAATGGAATTGGTACCATTTGTTGTTGTAATATTAATTCCTAACCCTTTCTCCTAAAAAATAGGGAAACCAGCTAAGAATTGTTCTTTCCAAAAAAGCTTGATTGAATCTTCTTTAACATTAATCGTGTAAGGAAAAGTGGTTTTATATAATTGGAAATTGACCTAAGTGGTTTACATTTTAAATTACTTTAAAAGTTCAGCATTTTTATCTTTTATATGTGATGGTCGCCTATAAAATGTAATCGAAAATGGTTAATAGTAAGTTGCAACTGCATCTTGAATAGGTTCACCATTTGTCATCAAATAAAGGTTGATCCTGGTCATTTACTTGAACTGCAGTTTAAAAATATCTTAATTGATCTTTTTCAGTGAGATGGTAATCCCACCATCCCTTTAATTTGTCCTGTAAAAATCCTGCAATGAGGATTCAGCAACGGCTTTTATCAGATATAGGTGACTGGGTTTTATAAGGCATTTGCAAGCCATGGTCATTTGGGTGCAAAATACTTAAGATTTATATTCAAGAATATTCCATCAATATTCCATTCATATAATGTATTAGCATTATATAATGAACTTGGGATATTTATGGAGTTTATCAATTAATCCTAAGTCTGGGGCCCCTAGAGACTATTTCTCTATGGTGTTATATTATTTACAAAGTTGTCTGACACTTATTCGAATGTCAGGTTTTACTATCTTCAGAGCTAGAAGTTTCTTCTAAAAGATGTTATATTTTCTAGAAGCATAAGTAGAATCCTGAACTAATTTGGGAGTAGATCCCGAAACTTACCTCAAGTTGGACCTAAGCTGGTGTTTTAAAGTTCCTATAAATGTGAATTTTAATTCCTTTTGACTAGACTTAGATACCTGATATGGTTAAACATATGTGACTTTACTAATTCTGTACCCTTAGATTGTTCAAATATTTATGGTTTATCCTGCAGTAATTGTCATTCTTTTTAATTGTGTATTCAAACAAATGGTAAAACTAGATTACTTAAAATTATTTTGCTCAATTAATTTTTTATCTGAATCATTTTCTCTAGCTGCAACAAGTAATATCATTATCTGATATTTAAATTTACTAAGTGCTTTTAGGAGGATAAATCACTCTGGATTATCCTATCATTTACTATCCAGGTCTGGTCTCTTATCTCGAATTGTTATTGGGTAAGACTTTATTTGAATTATGCGGGTAATTAATGAAAACCAATCTAAAAATTTAATTTTAGTCTTGAGGTTTGAAGTGTTGATAGTCAAAATATTCTTTCTTTTAAGATATCAAAATTATGAGTTTTTACTATGCTATTAAACTTCATTTAAAATTCTTTGTTTTGGTTAATTCTCTTACCAATCTATTAATTTCCATTTTTAGTTTTTAAAAAACATTTTAGTTCCTCTATTTAATTCACTAAACATTTTCAGTGATGGCTAAAGCTGTTGGTGACTCTGGTGAAGTGTTTACTAAATTAGATTGCTGATTTTAAATAATTGTCAAACAGGGTTATACAACTGCCTGTGGGACTGAATTGCTTATAATCGAACTCCTTTCATTTTAAAAACGGTAATTGACAGATGTAGGTATATCTGATGTAGAATACCTAGTTTACTAAGGTTTTGAATAATAAGGTTTAGGTTTCATTTTCTTTATATCTTGCAATAAATTTACTTGAAGGATTTTCGGGCTATTCAGCCATCTATAATCGTTGCCAGAAGGATGTTGATCCTTTATACTAGAACTTTGACTTTCTATTAAATTTTTAAAGTTACTTTACCATCTTCAAGATTGTCAAATTTTTTGTAAATTGACATTTGGTTTTAACAGGTCTGGTTTCGGGAGGGACAATCCCTTCCAAAATCCATTCCTCCGTAAGGTGATTATCTTCCAATTGGGATTGGTTATAGGTATAACGGTGTGGTTTTTAGCAAATCAGTTGAAGAAACTTAGTTTTCTCCAATTTTGGTGGTGTTTAATTTGTATTAGTACATAAAAGCTTGAAATTCATAGCTTATAATGGATTTTATAAGATTAAAGCAATGGAATAGATCCTTGCTTCAATTTTATAATTATGAGTTTTTAACTTCTAAAATTATACTTCTAAGAATATTAAGATCATTTAAAGAAACAGTCATATCTTGGATAAACCTTCAAATGAGATTGGGTCCTTCAACTTAAGCTTGTTTCAACAGATGCCTAATAAAGGAATTCTTGAAAATTTTAAAAAGCTAGCATTCTCTTACTACTGCCAATATGTTACTAGTGTTTAATCCTTCTCTAGTTAAAGGTTTTATACCTACTTTGTATGAATCCTATATGAGATATATTTATACTTTGTACTTTTATATGCTGTAATGTTTTTAGATGAAAAGAAGAGTGATCCGTTTCCAAAAGGTTTGCTAATTGAAAATCACGTTTCTTCAGTTTTAATAACATAATCTGTGTTCCATAAAGGAAATTTACTAATTTTATAAATTTGTTCTTTATCTACTTTAGGTATTTCCCAATCATCCTATAGCTTTACTTAAAATCTTGCCCAATATTAATGCATTTCTATTTAAGGTGTTTGAGTTTGATAATTAAATACTTAAAAGGAGGTGATTATAGCAATTCAGTCCCACAGGCAGTGTATAACCCCTGTTGACAATTATTTTAAATCAGCAATCTTAATTTAGTAAACACTTCACCAAGAGTCACAACAAGGCTTCAGCCATCACTGAAAATGTTAGTGAATTAAATAGAGAACTAAATGTTTTTAACTAAAAATGAAATTAATAAAGATTTGGTAAGAGAAATAAAACCAAAAAACCCCCAAAGAATTAATGAGTTTTAATAGCCATAGTTTTAAAAACTCGATAATTTTGATATCTTAAAAAGAGAATATTTTGACTATCAACTTCAAACTCAGACTAAAATTTAAATTTTTAGATTGGTTTTCATTAATTAACCGATAATTTCAAATTAAAAGTCTAACCCCAAATAACAATCGAAGGATAAGAGGACCAGAATGGATAATTTAAAAGGATAATTCAAAAAGAAGGATTACAAATTGTCAAGATTTAAAACTGTCAAAAGATTTAAAAATATGAGTTAAAAAAAGACTAAAACAAGAATTAGGAAGTTTTTGTAAAACAATTTGACATAATATAACCCCTACTCAACAATCTGTAGGTGGCAATGCTCTTAAAAAAAGAAAAAAACCCACAAAAGCTATAAAAAACACTATAGGTCTAAACCTGTAGTAAAGAGAATTTACATCAAGATAAACGTAAACACCATAAAAAATCTAAAGAGTAAAAAAACCATACAAAAAGACTAAATAAGATTTCATATAAAAGAACTTAACTTGTTTTGTTAAATGTGGTAAGAAAGGAACACAACATCTAAATTTTGCAAGTTCAATAAAAAATGCATGAATTAAACTTAGAAGATGATGTGTTGTGGATAAATTAAAATTCCATGAATTGTATCTTACTTCTGATACATTTCAGGATTCTGAGTACAAGGAAAGTGAAATCAAATGATGAACTAGGTCAACAACAGTTCTTCAGAAAAAATCTGTAAATATGTAAACAAAAAGATCAGAATTACACTTTTAGAAGTAATACATAGCTTGACAGATACTGAACTTAAAAGTCAACTTCTTTAAAAATTAATTACAAGTTTTGAAAAGATAAAGAAGTAAAAATAATCACACCTAAAATTCAGAACTAATACTTATGATTTAAACTACTAATATTAAATAAAGAATTAAAAATGAGAACAAAATATTCATTAGAAGATCTATATAAAGAAACTTAGAACTTTTAAAACATGAAAGTCAAAGTAAATTAAAAAACATCAAGCACAAGTACATGATGCCAAAATTAAAACATTTAAGAAACTACAATTGATATCTAGTTCCTCTTGCGGATGAACCAGATGATAAAATAAACAGATTTGGAATACATGAAAGCTAAATGAACGATGAAGGACATCAATCCACACTTTCTCTTCTTTTACAAGAAATAACATCTAGAAAATTATTTAGTAAAATTAAATTTAACAATTTCACATGATATTTATGAAATGAAATAGGTATGTTAGCTTTATTTGATACAGGAAGCAGATTTAAAAATGTATAAAAAATCTGATTTGAAATTCCACATTCGATTTGGTCAGAAACACATGAAAAACTGACTACAGCCTAATAAATCTAAATGTAGAATTCTTGGTAAAATTGAAGCAGATATTTATAAATATGGATTAGAAATTAAAACAAATATTCTTTACTTTCACCACAGATAAATTATATGGTTTAATCTGTAGGAACCACCATTCATAACCTAATTAACACCCATATTCGCGGTAAAGGAAATTGCATAAAATTCAAGGTAAAAGGAAGGTAGAGCTAGGTTAGAATTTACTTGAAAAAAACCTAGGAGAAAAATTTAAATTATTAAGAGCTCATTCTATTAAAAAACGTTTGGAAATTAATTCTGTAATTAAAATCTAAAAGAAGAAAGACTTTAAATCATTGAGAAATTTAATACAATTCTTCAAAGGATTAAAAAAGCAACTAGAAGAAATAAAATATTCAAACTAGAATTGGTAAAATTAAAGGGCATTTATGGAAAATAAATTATGTGCAGTATCACCCAAATGCATTTTGGAATCGTAACAACAATAGTAGGATTTACCCTATGAAAAGATTTTTGATGAAAAGTCCATTACAACTAAAGCTCGAACCTATTCAAATGAGCCCTGTGAACTCATAAACCATTGCTAAAAAAGAAATTTCAGGATTTAAGAAAATAAAAAAAAATTAGTAAATCTTAGAAGTCGCGTGCGTCTTGTGCAGCTTTTTATGTTAATAAAAATGCTGAAGATAGAAAGAGGAAGGTTCCCTCGATAGTAATTAATTCATAAAACCACTGAATACAGCCTTAAAATGGAATACGGTATCCATTACCCAATAAAGAAGGATTTATTAAAACAATTATATTCAGGCAAATATTTTAGTAAATTTGATATGAAATCCTGGGTATTGGCAGATCCCAGAATTCATCCTAATGATAGATATAAAAACAGCATTTACAGTTCCCTTCGGTCAATATGAATGGAAAGTAATCCTTTGGATTAAAAAATGCTCCTTTCTTGAGATTTCAGAGGGATCATGAATGATATATTTAATCCCCATAGTGAATTTTTGTATGTATATATTGATCGATGTTCCTGAGTTTTTTAGTAGAACATTAGAAGAACATTTTTAAACCACTTAAAAACATTTTGCATGGTAATGAAAATGAATGGATTAGCATTGAGTTAAAACTAAAATGGACTTATTTAAAACTTAAAGTTAGTTTTTGGGTCATTACTATAGAACAGGCGGTATTATCCAGCCATAAGAACGAAGCTATGGTATTTGGCGGTCCAAGTTTTCCCTGAATGAGTTAACTAATAAAAACCCCAACTTCAACGTTTCTTTGGATTGTTTTAAACTATGTCTATAGATTTTAGCCAAACCTGAATTGCATGATAAACCATTACATGATAGGCTTAAGAAAAATACTGGCCCATTGGACAGCCCAGCATAACCAATAGTAAAAAAAATAAAAGGCCTTAGTCAAAGGAAATTCCATATTCTTATATCCCTCATCCAACAGGCATTCCAAGATAGTTGAACGGATGCCTTCAGGATGTTGGATATGGTGGTTATTTTGTTAAAACAAGTAATTAATCGGTAAAAGAACGAATTATTCAGTAATACGTCTGGTCATTGGAACCAAACTACAAAAATAAATTATTCTACTATTTTTAAAAGGAGATTTAAGTATAGTAATTTGCATCAATAAATCCAATCTGATTATTCAAATCAAAAATTTTAACTTCGTATTGATTGTAAATCTTGCAAAAGATGTTTTACAAAAAAGAATGTAAAAAAATTCTGGGCTTTCTAAACAAATTTTTGCAAGATGGCCAAGCTTTACAAGTATATTGGAATTGATATGAATTTATTCACGGTGATAAAAACAATATTCCAGACTTTCTGACTCGCGAATTCTTACAGAACAATGGGCAGGGAAAAAGGGATAAAGGGCAAAGCCCCTAAAAAAGAAAGAACCTGAATCAACCCCACTAAAGCTCTCTCTGCAGCATTCAGAAGATTTAACTTAAAACCCTAAACACTAAAATAACTTTCTCAAGATCTTAAAAAAAATGGGATTGAACAGCTAAGTCAATCTCCAGAAGGGTTTAAAGGCGTCGTTAAACAAAGGTAATAGCGTCCTCTTTCCACCAGAGGCGCCGAGGTATTTTGTCTTCTTACACCTTAAAAGCCGGATCGTACCCGTTCATGGTTACGGGCTAAGTTCTGTCCTTCTCAAACGGTAGGCCCAGTAAAGACTTATCAAATCTCTTCTTCTTTT
>NW_023591669.1:0-18373 GCF_014843425.1 Jatropha curcas | reverse complement strand
AGACATCATAAAACATCTAGAATGAAAACCATACAAAAAGATAACAAGATTTCATATAAAGACTTAACTTGTTTTTAAATGTGGTAAGAAAGGACAATACTCTAAATATTGCAAGTCAATAAAAAATTGCGATGAATTAAAACTTAGAAGATTGATGTGATAAAATAAAATTCATGAATTGTAATCTTTACTTCGATACATCAGATTCTGAGCGTACAAGAAAAGTGAAAATCAAGTTGATGAACTAGTTTCAACAACCAGTTCTTTCAGAAAAATCTATAAATATGTTAACTAAAGATCAAAGTACACTTCTTTAAGAAGATAAATACTCTCACAAGATAATGATCTTAAAAGTCAACTTTCTTAAAAAATTAATTAAAAGTTTTGAAGGAAGATAAAGAAGTAAAAATAATCACACCTAAAATTCAGGGACTAATACTTATGATTTAAACTACTATATTAAAAAAAGAATAAAAAACGTCGAAACAAAAATTATCATTAGAAGATCATATATAAAAGAAGTTAGGAATTTTAAAACATGAAGTTAATAAGATTTAAAACATCAAGCACGAGACCATTGATGCAAAATAAAACATTTAGAAACTCAGTTGAATATCTAGTTCCTCTTCGGGTATGAACAGGATGATAAAATAACAAATGGAATAAATGAGCATGAATGAAGATGCAAGAAAATAAATCCACATTTTCTCTTTCTTTTACAAGAAATTAACATCTAGGAAAATATTTAGTAAAATTAAATTACAAATTTCACATGATTTAAATAAAATGGTATAGCTTTATTTGATACAGGAGCAGATTAAATTGTATAAACTGAATTTAACTTCCAACATTTAGGTTTTGGTCAGAAACACATGAAAAAACTAACCACAGGCTAATAACTAAATTAGAAATATCTTGGTAAAATTGAAGCAATTATTATAAATAATGATTAAGAAATTAAAAAACCATTTTTTATCTTACTTCACCACAGAATAAATTATATGGTTAATTTTTAGGAAACCATTTCATTAACCTAATTACACACCATATTCGTAAAAGAAGATTGCATTAAATTCAAAGGTAAAAAGGAAGTAGGAGGCTAGAGTTAGAATTTACTGAAAAACCTTTTTTAGAAGGAAAAAACTTAAATTTTATTAAAAGCTCAATTCTATTAAAAACCCTTTGGAAATTAATTCTTTTTAATAAAATCTAAAGAAGAAGACTTAAAATAATTTAAGAAATTATACATTATCTTCAAAGCGATTAAAAAAACAACTAGAAGATTAAAAGATTATTCAATCATTAGAATTGGTAAATTAACAGGCATTTTATGGAAAATAATAATGTCAGATTTCCACCCCCACAATGCATATTTGGGATTCGTAAACAACACATAGTTTGATTTACCCTATGAAAAGACTTTGGATGGAAAAGTCCATTACAACTAAAGCCCGACCCATTCAAATGAGCCCTGAGCTCATCGACCATTGTAAAAAAGGAAATTCAGGATTTAGAAACGTAAAAAATTAATTAGCCAAATCTAGAAAGTCCTTTGTCGTTGCTGCCACTTAGTTCTAATAAAAAAGCTGGAAATAGAAAGAGGAGTACCTAGATTAGTAATAATTTATAAACCCAGCTGAATACAAGCCTTAAAAATGGATTCGGTATCCATTAACCTAATTAAAAAAGATTTATTAAGACAATTATATAAGGCCAATATTTTCAGTAAATTTGATATGAAATCTGGTTACTTGGGCAGATCCCGGATCATCCTAATGATAGATATTAAAACAGCATTTACAGTCCCTTCGTCAATACGAATGGGAAATGTTTAAATGCCCTTTGCGATTTAAAAAATGCTCCTTCTGAGTCTTCAAAGAGGATCATGAATGATATATTTAACCCCATAGGTTGAATTTGTATAGGTATATATATGATGCTTTCTAGTTTTTAGTAGAAACATTAGAAGAACATTTAAACACTTAAAAACCATTTTGCATTGGCTAATTTGAATATGAATGGCATTAGCATTGAGTAAAAAACTAAAATGGACTTAATTTAAAACCAAAGTTAGGTTTTGGCGTCATTACATAGAACAGGGTATTATCCAGCCCATTAGAAACGAAGCTATGGTATTTGGGTCCAGTTCCCTATGAATTAACTAATTAAAACCCAACTTCAACGTTTTCTTGGATGTTTAAAATTATGTTATAGATTTTTATCCCAACCTCAATTGCATTGATAAAACCATTACATGATAGCTTAAGAAAAATGCTGACCCATGGACAGCCCAGCATACACAGTTCAGTAAAAAAAAGATAAAGCGCCTTTAGTCAAAGGAAATTCCAATTCTTTATATCCCTCATCCAACAGCATTCAAAGGATAGTTGAAAACTATGCTTCAGATGTTGGATATGGTGTATTTTAAAACAAGGGGATTAATGGGTCAAGAACGAAATTCAGTATACGTCTGGTCACTGGAACCAAAAACTCAAATAAATATTCTTACTATTAAAAAAGAGATTTTAAGTATAGTAATTTTGCACAATAAATTCAATCTTGATTTATTAAATCAAAAAAAATTTTACTTCGTATTTGAATTTGTAAATCTGCAAAAGATTTTTACAAAAAAGATTAAAAAATCTGGCTTTCTAAACAAATTTTTTGCAAAGATGTGCAAGCTTACCTTAAGTATATTTGGAATTTGATATTGAATTATTCAAGGAGATAAAAAAAACAACATTCCAGAACTTTTCTGACTCCGAATTTCTCTACAGAACGATGGGCAGGAAAAAGGATAAGGGCAAAGCCCCTAAAGAAGAACCTGAATCACCACCACTAAAGCTGCTCTCTGAGCATCAGAAGATTTACCTAAAAACCCTAAACACTAAACTTTTCTCCAGATCTTAACAAAATGGATATGAACAGCTAAGTCAATCTCCAGAAAGTTTTAAAGCGTTTACCAAAAGTTATAGCGTCCTCTTCCACAGAGGCGACCAGCGTTATGTCTTCTACACCTTTAAAGCGATGTACCCGTTCATGGATACGGCTAATAGTCTGTCTCAAACGGTAGGCAGTAAGAACTAATCAAATCCGTTGATGGCTGTGGATTGCCAAAAATCCAGTATACGCAAGGTATACATAAATGGGTTTCTAAAACTATTTCATTTAATGAAATTGAAATAGAAGTATGATATAAAACCACTAATCCTTGGTCTGTTTTAAAACAAAATACTACCCTTGAGGATGGTTACTTTGTTCCAACTGATCTTTCAAAACCCCAAAGAATATTAATCATAATACTCTTGGATAACTGGATCTGTAAAAATTAAACATTAATTATGCATATCAAAAAATAAATCTGTTATTTTATATTCTTCACTTAAAATCCAACGGATTCTTCACCCAAGCAACTGGCCTAAAACCCTCTCTTTCTACACCTGTACAATTTAAAAGTCTTATATAAACATGTAACACAGTACTGTTTATAATTATTTTGTAATTACCGGATGCATGGGAAAAGTTATTGCTATTCAAAATCCCACTGCTACGCAATTCATGTTAATTCTATTTTGATACTTCATTTCCGTACCAGATTGTAAAGTGCCTAACTGGTTTAAACGTTGGTGGGGAAACTAGAGGAATTTCCAATTGAAATTATCCCTCCTCCAATCCAGGCATTGTTATCAGTATTTTTAAAGCCCATTATAAACCCAATCCTGCAGAAAGCCATATTCCTTTCCCTTTTTATGTACTATTGTATGGCCTTCTTCACGGCCCTGGGTATATCAATTGGCTTATTTTTGGGAACACCAGTTATGGCCGTTAGGAACATAACCAGATTCCTATGTTGCGTAAAAAAGACACAAGATAAAATGGTGGGGATCATTTCAAGAACTCTACCACAGAACTTAAAATTGATCTCTGGATACGTGATTAAATTAAAACAGGTATTCTCCATTAACACTATGCAACCACTCTTGCATTAAAAGGATTCAACCGGACTTTCGGAATCCAAAAAATCACAGTGCCAAGCAAGGTTAGCATTGCTGCCTAAAACTCCAGAATGAGTTATACGAAGAATCTGTCAAGGAAAATGGCTTCAGCATACTTTTCAACAGATTCTGATCTCCAGTAAACACCCCTTCATCAAGCTAAAAAGCAGGCAGACTGTTCCAGTAAAATATCTAAGTCAAAGCCAAAACAGAAGTGGGCTGACATGGCTTCCTCTTCTTCATCAACAAATTCATTCCCACTTCCTCCAACGAAGATAGTGATGATGAGGCTTTTTGAATCCATTATAGTTCAAAAGTAAAGCTGATAAGGCAAAGAAAAATTTAAAGCAAAAAGCAAATAAAGAAAAAGAAAAGAAAAAGAAGACACATCGTCCTCGATCTGAGTTAAAAGCAGGTGAACCTTTATTTCACCATTCATTCAATTAGTAAAAGTTAAATTACTGTTTCTACAGGAAAAGCCAACGCATTCATCCACAGTAAAGATTCCGATGGCAGACCAACAACTATTCATCCACAGTAAAAGGTCAACACCTGTCAAGATACGGTGGCAGACCAAGCACTGTTCATAAATTATAAAAGTAGATAGTCTTAAAAGATTCTTTTCTATGTTATAAAAGGGAGCCTATCCTCTTGTGAAGGCATAAGCTTGTTTATAACCAACTTACTCTAAACTCTCTAATCCTCTCCTCTTCAAAGTCTTTGTAAGCATTCAACGTTCGAAGTCTTGGATTGTAAAACTTTTACTTGGTAAGGTTTAAAATTTGTATTTCATATTTTTAAATTAAAGTTTATTTATTTAAATTTATAAACTGTACTACTAAAGCCCTCGGTTAAAGGCTTTCTTCTCTTTCTCCCTCCACACTCTGACTTAGTTCTGGGGATCCCAGGGCTAAGGTTGCAGGGAACCCTCAACCTTAATTTAAAATATACTTGGTTGAGTTAATTGAATAAATATTAATTTGTCCTTGTGGTATTAAGTATGCCTGTGGTTGCCGTGGTTGCACCTTCGTGTGATCTTCCACATCAGAAATATTGTTCTTGATTGTTCATAAACATAAACTGTTCATTTACTGTTCAGATTAAAACATATACGAATTCTCTTCAAGCTGACTTGGCATCCTCTTCTTGAAGCATTTCTTTTTATCTTTTTTTTTTTTACAAATTTTTTAAGTTTTTAATAATTTTTAAGCATTTTCTTGCCAAGCTGACTTGGCATCCTCTTCTTGAAGCATTTCTTTTTATCTTTTTTTTTTTTACAAATTTTTTAAGTTTTTAATAATTTTTAAGCATTTTCTTGCCAAGCTGACTTGGCATCCTCTTCTTGAAGCATTTCTTTTTATCTTTTTTTTTATTTTAGTTGATATGTTTAATATTAATTTGGATAATATAAGTCATTTCTTGTTTGAAACTTAAATTGATACTTAAATCGGTCGATCTTGGTTGGGAATTGGTATCAGAGCCAAACGATTTAAGTATTGGTTACTATCACCCAATAAAGTATCGATTGTTTACTATATTAATGAAGCTTTAGCTTTGCCCACTGAGCCGATTCCATATGAACCCGTTGTAAGACCCATTTGTTGAGATTTGTTGGGCAGTGAAGGGTATAACCGGAGGGCATAATTCGGGTAGCTTCAAGATTCTTTAAAATATATTATAACAATGGATCCTTTAATTGTGTCCGATCCTGTAAGTAATGTTAAGTCGGATGATTCTGATTCCCTCAGAAAATAAAAAGAATAATAAAATAGAAATGAATTAATATTGCAAGATTTTAGTAAAGCTATAGATGATTGGAATACCTAAAGTAGATAAAGAACAAATTTTATAAATTAGTAAAATTTCCTTTATGGGAATACAGATTTAATGTTATTAAACTGAAGAACGTGATTTTCAAAAATTAAGCAAACCTTTTGAACGCAACCTCTTCTTTCATCTAAAACATTACAGCAACATAAAATAAAAAGTATAAATATATTCCATATAGGATTAATACAAGTAAGGAATAAACCTTTAAAGTAGAGAAAAGGATTAAACACTAGTATATTGGCAGTAGTAAGAGTGCTTTTTTAATTTTCAAGATTTCTTTAATTAGGACTGTTGAAAACCAAGTTTAAGTGAAGGACTCATCATTTGAGGTTTATCCAGATTGTTTCTTTTGATCTTTATATTCTAGTAAAGTAAATATTTAGAAGTTAAAACTCATAATTATAAAAATGAAGCAAGGATCTATTCCAATTAGCTTTATATCTTATAAATCCATTATAAAGCTATGAAATTCAGCTTTTAGTACTGAAATACAATTACAACAATAAAATTGGAGAAACTAAGTTTCTTCACACTGATTTGGCTAAAACCACACCGTTATACCTAAAACCATTGGGTTCACCTTAACCGAGGAATGGTTTTTGGGGGTGTCCCCCGCCAGAAGCTGTAAACCAAATGTCATTTTACAGAAATTGAAACAATTTGAAAGATGGTAAAGTCACTTTAAAATTTAATAGAAGTCAAAGTTCAGGTATATCAGGATCAACATCTTCTGAAGAATTATAGAATGTGATAAACCAAAAATACTTTTCAGTAATTTTATAGCAAAGATATAAAGAAAAATGAAAATAAACCCATTATTCAAACCTTAGTAAAACCCAGATATTCTACTTCGGATATTCCAAATAAAATGAAAGGAGTTGATTATAGTCATTCTATCCAACAGGCAGTTTATAATCCTGTAGATAATTATGTTAATCAACAGTCCAACTTAGTATATACATCTCCAGAAACAGCTTCAGCTATAACTGAAAATGTTAGTGATATCAACAGAGAATTAAATGTCCTTAGTAAAGACGATATTGAAAAAGGTTTAATAAAAGAAATAACTAAAACTAGTAAAGATGAAATTAATAAAGATTTGGTAAAAGAAATAACAAAAACAAAGAATTTAATGAAGTTTAATAAAATATTAAAAACTCATAATTTTGAAAAATTAAAACAGGAATATGTTGAATATCAATTTCAAACTCAGACTAAAATTAAATTTTTAGACTGGTTCTCATTAATAAAAAATAATTCAACTAAAAGTCTTAACCCAATAACAATTCGGGATAAGAGACCAGAATGGATAGTAAATGATAGGATAATCCAGAGTGATTTTCCTCCTAAAGCCATTAGTAAATTTAAATATCAAGATAATGATATTACGTGCACATATAAAAAAGGGTAGCCTTTAGAAGAAATGATTCAGATAAAAAATTATTGAGGCAAAATAATTTTAGTAAATGCTAGTTTTAAATTTGGGTTTGAAAAATACATTAAAAAAAGAATAGAACAATTAAAAGATAGAACAATTACTTCAGGATAAACCTATAGTAATTGAACAATCTAAAGGAAAAGAATTAGTAAAGTCACATATAAAGTCACATATGTTTAAACCATTTCAGGTTTCTAAGTCTAGTCAAAAGGAATTAAATTCACAATTTATAGGAGCTTTAAAACACCAGCTTCATTCAGCAACTAATCAACATGTAGCTCCTGACACTACTGAAGCCTCTAGAAATATAAACACTATAGAAGAAAACACCAACTCTGATGACAGCGAACTTGACTCAGAAAACGCTAAACAATTTGAGTTAAATCCTATAAATCATCATCGAGAAATAGTAAATAGGGCACCAGACTTAGGCATTATTGATAAACCTAACATTATATCTCAATTTAAAAATAATGCACAAATCTTCAACCTCGAATTTGAAGATAGAAGCTCTTATATTTACAAGATTGGTATTGGCATCACATTCTCCTCCTGTGTTCCATCCTCAAATAAAGGTAACAGCAATGATTCTTCCTGTATATCTTCATTGTACTTTTTATCAAAACTAGTATATATATATATATATATATGTATATCTAAAAATCCTTGTCTTGTTACTGGTGAGTAGGGTTGAACTTAGTTTTATGTGAATTGTCTCCTTTAAATCTATAGGCTTAGTTATTGCATCTCCTTTAATTGAAATTGACCTAAGTGTTTACATTTTAAATTGCTTAAAAGTTCACCATGTTCATTAAATAAAGGATAAAAATGCACTTAAAAGATAAAAATGCAGAATTATTAAGTAATTTAAAATGTAAAAAATTAAGTGATTTTCAATATTATAAAACTACCTTTCTTACACGATTAATGTTAGGAGAAGATTCCAACCAAGCCTTTTGGAAAGAGAAGTTCTTAGCAGGACTACCTTTTTTCTTGGGTGAAAAGGTTAGGAATTATATAAAGCAACAATTTGGTAATCCAATACCTTATAGTAAATTAACATACGGACAGTTAATTAGTATAATTCAAAAAGAAGGATTACAGATATGTCATGACTTAAAACTTCAAAGAACTTTAAAATATGAGATGCATAAAACTAAACAAAGAATTAGGAAGTTTTTGTAAACAATTTGACTATAATATAACCCCTACTCAACAATGAAAAACTTACTAAAATTCTAATAAAAACTATATAAAAAAACACTATAAAATTTACACTTATCACGACTCAAATTGTTTATAAGACCGATTTATCGGCATCGCATATCCAAAAAGATTTTTTATCACCTTTTTCCAAAACAACAATAAAAAAACAATAAAAGTAGTTTTCCGAGATCCTTTTCCGGGGTTTTAAGGGATTTCGACGCAAACAGTTTGGCGACTTCACTGGGGATTTTGCACCTACTAATCCCCGGTTATTTTTAATAAATTTAGTAGTTGCAATTAGGAATTGACTCTAAAAACTGATACATCAGATTCTGAGGTAAAGAAAGTTGAAAATCAAGTTGATGACTTAGGGTCAAAACAACCCAGTTCTTTCAGAAAAATCTATAAATATGTTAACTTAAAGATCAGAAGTACACTCTTAGAAGTTAGTAAATTACTCTCACGTAATACATAGCTTGACAGATACTGAACTTAAAAGTCAACTTCTTAAAAAATTAATTACAAGTTTTGAAGAAAATAAAGAAGTAAAAATAATCACACCCAAAATTCAGACTAATACTTATGATTTAACTACTATATTAAATAAGAATAAAAAATTAGAAACAAAAATATCATTAGAAGATCTATATAAAGAACTTAAGATTTTAAAACATGAAGTCAAAGAATTAAAACATCAAGCACAAATACATGATGTCAAAATAAAACATTTAGAAACTCAATTGATATCTAGTTCCTCTTCGGATGAACCAGATGATAAAATAAATGAGTTAAATGAAGATGAAGACATAAATCCACATATAAAATTCCACATTTTCTTCTTTCTTTTACAAGAAATACAAGAAATAACATCTAGAAAATATTTAGTAAAAATAACTTTAAAAATTTCACATGATTTTATTATAAATGGTATAGCTCTGTTTGACACAGGCGCGGATTTAAATTGTTTAAAATCTGACTTAGTACCACATAGGTTTTGGTCAGACACCAATGAAAAATTAACCACAGCTAATAAATCTAAACTAGAAATTCTAGGTAAAATTGAAGCAGATATTGTAAATAATGACTTAGAAATTAAGACAATATTATTGCTTTCACCACAAATAAATTATATGGTAATATTAGGAACACCATTTATAAACCTAATCACACCATATTCAGTAAAAGAAGATTGTATTAAATTTAAGGTTATTAAATTCAAAGTAAAAGGAAGTAGAGCTAGGTTAGAATTTACTGAAAAACCTAGGCGAAAAAATTTAAATTTATTAAGAGCTCATTCTATTAAAACCTTGGAAATTAATTCTTTAATAAAGTCTAAAGAAGAAGACTTAAATCATTTGAGAAATTATACATATCTTCAAAGGATTAAAAGGCAACTAGAAGATAAAGATATTCAAAGTAGAATTGGTAAATTAAAGGCATTTATGGAAAATAAATTATGTGCAGATCACCCAAATGCATTTTGGAAACGTAAACAACACATAGTAGATTTACCCTATGGACTTTGATGAAAAGTCCGTTACTACTAAAGCCCTGTTAAAGGCTTTCTTCTCTTCTCCCTCCACAATCTGACTTAGTTCTGGGGATCCCAGGCTAAGGTTGCAGGAACCCTCAACAATTAGCAATCTAGAATTCCTTGGTCTTGTGCACTTTTTATTGTCAATAAAAATGCTGAAATAGAAGAGAGGCGTACCTCGATTAAATTAATTATATAACCATTAAATACAGCATTAAATGGATAAGGGTATCCCATTACCTAATAGAAAGATTTATTAAAAAACAATTTATATCAGGTCAATATAATGCAAATATATTTAGTAAATTTGACATGAAATCTGGTTACTGGCATATCCAGATTCACCCTAAAGATAGATATAAAACGGCATTTACAGTCCCTTTTGGACAGTATGAATAGAATGTGATGCCTTTTGGATTAAAAAATGCACCATCAGAATTTCAGAGAATAATGAATGACATATTCAATCCTTATTCTCAGTTTTGTATTGTGTATATTGATGACGTTTTAGTTTATAGTCAAACTCTAGAACATCATATTAAACACTTAAAAACATTTTGTATGGTAATTGAACAAAATGGATTAGTTCTTAGTAAAATGAAAATGGACTTATTTAAAACTAAAGTTAGATTTTTGGGTCACTATATAGAACAGGGTATTATCCAGCCCATAGAACGAGCTATGGTTTTTGGGTCTAAATTCCCTGATGAATTAAATAATAAAACCCAACTTCAACGTTTTCTAGGATGGATGTTTAAACTATGTTATAGATTTTTATCCAAACTTAAATTGTATGCTAAAACCATTGCATGACAGGCTTAAGAAAAATGCTGGCCCATGGACAGCCCGGCATACACAGTTAGTAAAAAAGATAAAAGCCTTAGTAACAGAAATTCCATATCTGTATATCCCTAATCCAACAGCATTTAAAATTGTTGAAACTGATGCATCAGATGTTGGATATGGTGGTATTTTAAAACAAATAATTAATGGTAAAGAACGAATCATTCAGTATACATCTGGTCATTGGAACCAAACTCAATTAAACTATTCTACTATTAAAAAAGAAATTTTAAGTATAGTAATATTTGCATCAATAAATTCCAATCTGATTTAATTAAATCAAAAAAATTTTTACTTCGTTTGATTGAAATCTGCAAAAGAATGTTTTACCAAAAAGATGTAAAAACTGGCTTTCTAAACAAATTTTTTGCAAGATGGCAAGCTTTACTTTAGTAATATTTGAAATTTGATATTGGAATTTAATTCAAGAGATAAAACAACCATTCCAGACTTTTCGACTCGCGAATTCCTTACAGAACGATGGCAGGAAAAAAGGATAAGGGCAAAAGCCCCTAAAGAAGAACCTGAAAATCACCTACTAAAGCCTCTCTCTGAGCATTTCAGAAGAAATTACCTAAAACCAAACCCTAAACTTCTCCAAGATTCTTAAAAAATGGATATTGAACAACTTAGTCAATCCCCTGAAGTGTTAAAGGCGTTACAAAGTATAGCGTCCTCTTCCACAGAGGCGCCAGGTATGTCTTCTACACCTAAAGCGATCGGACCCGTTCATGGTACGGCTAGTCTGTCTTAAAACGATAAACAGTAACTATAAACGGTAGACAGTAAAGACTTATCAAATCCGTTGATGGCTGTGGATTTGCCAAAAATCCAGTATACTCCAAGTATACATAAATGGTTTGTAAAAAATGTTTTTGATTATGAAATTGAGATTGAGGATGGTTATAATAATACTAATCCTTGGTTTATTTTAAAACAATACTATCCTCAAGATTGGTATTTTCTTCCAATAGATCTTGCAAAACCTCAAGAATATTATCATAATATTCTTTTTGATACAGGCTCGGTAAAACTTAAACATAATTTTGATTCAAACAATAAATCCGTTATTTTGTATTCTTCACTTAAAATCCTCAGGATTCTTCATCCAAAGGACTGGCCTGCACCCTCCCTTTCTACTCCAGTAAAATTTAAAGTTTTATATAAACATGTACACAGTACTGTTTACAATTATTTTGATTACCGTGATGCATGGGACAAAGTTTTTGCTATTCAAAATCCCACTGCTACACATTCATGGCTAATTTATTTTGATACTTCATTCCGTACTGATTCTAAAGTGCCTAATTGGTTTAAAAAATGGTGGCAAACCAGGGGTATTTCCAATGAAATTATCCCTCCTCCCATACAGGCCTTATATCAGTATTTTAAAGCCCATTTTAAACCTAGTCCTGCAGAAGCCCATATTCCTTCACTTATGTATTATTGTATGGCCTTCTTCACGCCATGGGTATATCAATGGTATTTGGACAGACACTCAGTATGCCGTAGGAACGTACCAGATTCCTATGTTGGTAAAAAGACATAAGATTAAATGGTGGGGATCTTTCAAGAACTCTACCACGGAACTAAAAATTGATCTCTGGATACGTGATAAATTAAAACAGGTTTCTCCATTAACCTATGCAACAACTCTTGCACTAAAAGATCAACCGACTTTCGGAATCCAAAAGGCACAATGCCAAGCAAGGTTAGCTGCTGCTAAAACTCCAGATGAGTATAGACGAATCTGTCAAGAAATGCTTCAGCATCTTTCAACAGATTCTGATTCTCCAGTAAAACCCTCATCAAGTAAAAAGCAGGCAGACTGTTCCAGTAAGGCAGACTGTTCAGTAAAATATCTAAATCAAGCAAACACGAAGAGTGGGCTGACATGGCTTTCCTCTTCTTCACAACATCATTCCCCACTATCCTCACAACGAAGATAGTGATGATAGGCTTGAATCCATTATAGCCAAGTAAAGCTGATGAAGGCAAAAGAAAAATTAAAGCAAAAAAGCAAGTAAAGAAAAGAAAAGAAAAAAAGAAGGACACATTTTCGTCTCAAATCTGAGTAAAAGGCAGGTGAAACATTATTTCACCTCATTCAAATAGTAAAACACTGTTTTTCTAACAAGGAAAAGACCAACGCACATTCCACAGTAAAGATTCGATGGCAGAACCACACAACTATTCATCCACAGTAAAGGTCAACACCTGTTCAAGATTCGGTGGCAGACCAAAGCACTGTTCATAAATAGTAAAAGTAGAATAGTAAATGATTTCTTTTTCTATGTTAATTTAAAGGGAAGCCTATCCTCTTGTGAAGGCAGAAGCCAGTATAAGCTTGTTATAACATATACTAAACACTCTCTCATGCCTTCCCTCCTAAAGTTCTTAGTAAGCTTCGAAGTTCAAAAGTCTGGATTGTAACTTTTAAATTGTAGTTTTAAATTGTGTTTTCATATTTAAAATAAGTTATTTATTTAAAATTATAAAACTGTATACTAAAGCCCTGTAAAGGCTTTCTCTCTTTCTCCCTCCACAATCTGAACTTTAGTTCTGGGGATCCAGGCTAATAGGTTTGCAGAAACCCTCACCTTAATAAAATATCATTAATTTAAATTGGTTGGAGTTAATTGATAAAATATTATTTTGTATAAAGTATGCTGCTCCTGTGGTTGCACCTTCGTGTGATTTTTCCACATCAGAAATATTGGTTCTTGATTGTTCATAAACATAAACTGTTCATTTACTGTTTAGATTAAAAACGGATACCTGTTTCATTCTTTAAAACAATTACTGTTGAAATTAAAAATTCTTTGGTATATCAGCTGAAAACACATAACCTCCTGGTGTTTTATCAATTGCACTTGATAAACAAGGGAACTTTGTGCTACAACGCGTACCGGTACCTATGAATTATATTTCAAGTTTTTTGTAAAATTTAAGAGAAAATAATATTTTGATTAACAATAATATAAATGATTTAATATTATCCCAAATTAATATTGAAAAAAAAAAGATAAAAAGAAATGCTTCAAGAAGAGGATGCCAAGTCAGCTTGGCAAGAAAATGCTTAAAAATTATTAAAAACTTAAAAAATTTGTAAAAAAAAAAAAGATAAAAAGAAATGCTTCAAGAAGAGGATGCCAAGTCAGCTTGGCAAGAAAATGCTTAAAAATTATTAAAAACTTAAAAAATTTGTAAAAAAAAAAAAGATAAAAAGAAATGCTTCAAGAAGAGGATGCCAAGTCAGCTTGAAGAGAATTCGTATATGTTTTAATCTGAACAGTAAATGAACAGTTTATGTTTATGAACAATCAAGAACAATATTTCTGATGTGGAAGATCACACGAAGGTGCAACCACGCAACCACAGAGCATACTTTACAAAATAATATTTTCAATTAACTCCACCATTTTTAATTAATGATATTAATTAAGGTTGAGGGTTCCTGCAACCTTAGCCTGGATCCCCAGAAAACTAAGTCAGATTGTGGAGGGAGAAGAGAAGAAAGCCTTTAACAGGGCTTTTAGTAGTAACATTTATAAATTTTAAAAATAAAAAACTTTATTAAATATGAAAAAAACAAATTTTAAACTACAATTTAAAAGTTTACAATCCAGACTTCGAACGTTGAATGCTTACAAGAACTTTAGGAGGGAGGAAATGAGAGAGTTTAGAATATTAAAGGGTATACAAGCTTATACTGGCTTCTGCCCTTCACAAGAGGATAGGCTTCCCTTTAAAATAAACATAGAAAAATCTTTACTATTCACTTTTACTATTTATGAACAGTGCTTGTCCTGCCACCGATCCTTGAACAGTGGTTGAACCTTTAACTGTGGATGAGTTGGTCTGCCACCGAATCTTTACTGTGGATGATACGTTGGCTTTTGCTGTAGAAACAGTGATTTAACTTTTACTGTTGAATGATGGTGAAATAAGGTTTCACTTGCCTTTTACTCAGATGAGGACGATGTGTCCTTCTTTTTCTTTTCTTTTTTTCTTTGCTTTATTTTTTTGCTTTAATTTTTCTTTTGCCTTATCAGCTTTGCTTTTGACTATAATGGATTCAAAAGCTTCATCATTACTATCTTCGTTGGAGGATAGTGAGAATGATGTTGATGACGAAGAGGAAGCCATATCAGCCCACTTCTGTTTGCTTGATTTAGATATTTTGATATTTTACTTTGGTACTGGAACAGTCTGCCTGCTTTTTACTTGATGAGGGTTTTACTGGAGAATCAGAATCTGTTGAAAGATGCTGAAGCATTTCTTGACAGATTCGTCTATACTCATCTGGAGTTTTAGCAGCAGCTAACCTTGCTTGGCATTGTGCCTTTTGGATTCCGAAAGTCGGTTGATCTTTTAGTGCAAGAGTTGTTGCATAGGTTAATGGAGAAACCTGTTTTAATTTATCACGTATCCAGAGATCAATTTTTAGTTCCGTGGTAGAGTTCTTGAAAGATCCCCACCATTTAATCTTATGTCTTTTTACCAACATAGGAATCTGGTACGTTCCTACGGTATTGAGTGTCCAAATACCATTGATATACCCATGGCGTGAAGAAGGCCATACAATAATACATAAGTGAAGGAATATGGGCTTCTGCAGGACTAGGTTTAAAATGGGCTTTAAAATACTGATATAAGGCCTGTATGGGAGGAGGGATAATTTCATTGGAAATACCCCTGGTTTGCCACCATTTTTTAAACCAATTAGGCACTTTAGAATCAGTACGGAATGAAGTATCAAAATAAATTAGCCATGAATGTGTAGCAGTGGGATTTTGAATAGCAAAAACTTTGTCCCATGCATCACGGTAATCAAAATAATTGTAAACAGTACTGTGTACATGTTTATATAAAACTTTAAATTTTACTGGAGTAGAAAGGGAGGGTGCAGGCCAGTCCTTCTTATGACGCGTTTTATTTGAATGGAAGAATACGAAATTACAGATTTATTTTTAGTATCAAAAGTATGTTTGATTTTTACTGAACCAGTATCAATTAAAATATTGTAATAATATTCCTGAGGTTATACTATGATTTAATGGATTTATATGAACACTTATAAAATTCATTTACCTCAGAATCAACATACAAATTAAGTATGATACGTGGCGTTATTATACCAATGATATGACTAATTAAATAGTCCTTTGGACCAGTAGCCCGCAATCCTGGGTTTCCAGCCTATATATCAATACAAATCCACAGCCATTAACGGATTTGATAAGTCTTTACTGTCTACCGTTTGAGACAGACTAGCCGTACCATGAACGGGTACGATCGTTTTAGGTTTAGAAGACATACCTGGCTCCTCTGTGGAAGAGGAAGCTATATTCTGTAACGCCTTGATTACTTCAGGGTATTGATCGGCTCAGTGGGCAAAGCTGAAAGCTTCATTAATATATTATAAAATTAATACTTTATTGGGTGATTGTAACCAATACTCAAATCGTTAGGCTCTGATACCATAAATCACCAAGAATTTCTAATTTAGATTTATTAGCTGTAGTTAGTTTTTCATGGGTTAAGGTGATGATGAAGGTGATGATGATAATATAATTTTATCTTTTTCTTTATGCAAAATTTTCAAATATACTAAGTAAAGCTTGCCATCTAGCAAAAATTTGTTTAGAAGCCAGATTTTTTACATCTTTTTGTAAAACATCTTTTGCAGATTTACAATTACAATCAATCCGAAGTAAAAATTTTTTATTTAATAAATCAGATTGGAATTTATTTATGCAAATTACAATACTCAAAATCTCCTTTTTAATGGTAGAGTAATTTAATTGCGTTTGGTTCCAATGACCAGACGTATACTGAATAATACGCTCTTTACCATTAATTACTTGTTTTAATATACCACCATATCCAACATTTGAAGCATCGGTTTCAACAATTTTAAAGGCTATTGGATTAGGAATATAAAAATACGGAATTTCTGTGACTAAGGTTTTTATCTTTTGTACCAACTGGGTATGCTGGGCTTCCCATGGGCCAGCATTTTTCTTAAGCCTATCATGCAATGGTTTTATCATGCAATTTAGATTAGGTTTGGATAAAAATCTATCACATAATTTAAACATCCTAGAAAACGTTGAAGTTGTTGGGTTTTATTAGTTAATTCATCAGGGAACTTGGACCCAAAGACCATAGCACGTTCTATGGGCTGGATAATACCCTGTTCTATATAGTGACCCAAAAATATAACTTTGGTTTTAAACAAGTCCATTTTAGTTTTCTTAGTGCTAATCCATTCATTTCAATTACCATGCAAAATGTTTTTAAGTGTTTAAAATGTTCTTCTAATGTTCTACTAAAAACTAGAATATCATCAATGTATACTATACAAAATTCACTATGGGGATTAAATATATCATTCATGATCCTCTGGAATTCAGAAGGAGCATTCTTTAATCCAAAAGGCATTACATTCCATTCATATTGACCAAAAGGAACTGTGAATGCCGTTTTATCTTATCATTAGGATGAATCTGGATCTGCCAATAACCAGATTTCATATCAAATTTACTAAAAATGTTTGCATTATACAATTGTTTTAATAAATCTTTCTTACTAGGTAATGGATACCTGATCCATTTTAAAGCTGTGTTTAATGGTTTATAATTAATTACTAATCTAGGTACTCCTCTTTCTATTTCAGCATTCTTATTGACATAAAAAGCTGCACAAGACCAAGGACTTCTAGATTTGCTAATTAATTTTTTATTTTCTAAATCTTTAATTTCTTTTTTACAGTGCTCTATGAGTTCAGGGCCAGGGTTCATTTGAATGGTCGGGCTTTGTTGTAAACGGACTTTTCATCAAAAGATATGGAATCGGCTCAGTGGGCAAAGCTAAAAGCTTCATTAATATAGTAAACAATCAATACTTTATTGGGTGATAGTAACCAATACTTACAGTTAGGAATTTTATTAAACAGCAACATTATGTTTAATAATGTTTATCTTTAAACAATAACATGTCAAACCATTAACAACTGACATATACAAAATTTATTAAATCAATTAATATTTCAAAAATATTTAAATTGATATTATATATTGTAATCAAAATATTATTTTCTCTTAGGTTTTTCAGTAAATTCTAACCTAGCTCTATTTCCTTTTACCTTGAATTTAATGCAATCTTCTTTTACCGAATATGGTGTAAAGATGGTGTAATTAGGTTAATGAATGGTGTCCTAAGATTACCATCATCAATTTATCTGTGGTGGAAAGTAAGAATATTGTTTTTTAATTTCTAATCCATTATTTATAATACTGCTTCAAATTTACCAGATTTCTAATTTAGATTTATTAGCTGTAAGTCAGTTTTTTCAATGCGTTTCTGACGCAAAATTAATGTGGAATTAAATCAGATTTTTACAATTTAAAATCTGGCTCCGTGTCGAATAGAGCTATACCATTTAGTATAAAATCATGTGAATTTGTAAAGTTAATTTTACTAAATATTTCTAGATGTTATTTCTTGTAAAAGAGAAAGAGA